>REGO01000189.1:3152781-3165635 GCA_010120015.1 Rhombomys opimus
GCGGTATTACGCAGCTCTCTACAGTTCCCTCTTTTTGTTTTAGACGCATCAGGCAAGAGTAGAGGTCTGATCTCTGACATTAGAAATATATTGGGACTTTGTACCAATGTTCATTTAGGTGTCATCCACCCAAAGAGCATCAGACCCGTCCGATACCTTTTTCTCAGAGCCAGGAAGAAATCTTAAAAAGAAAAATTATTATCAATCCATGTAAGAATTGATTTTGAACAAAATCCCAAAGCATTAGCTAGCTACTGGTTATTGGTTTTTATGGTAACTTAGTACTTGACCCTCTTCACACATTAATCATTTCTTTTGAAAGCTCCTCATTGTTCAGTGTGTGTGCATATGTATGTTTATATGATGAGCTCATGTATGTACACACACATGTGCATACATGAGCAGAATCAGAGACCATATTTACATTTGTATAAGAAAATGAAGGCTTTATAGGCTCATACGCTGCTGAGAAATCATGTAAGACTCAGTTTGCTAATAAATCAGAAATAGAATTGAAAATCAAGTATTATTGCTGAGAAGATAGTAGAAACTTCTGAATATTCTGTTGTTATGTTATTTATAATTAAAAAGCATATATGACTAAAGTATGTAAAAATATAATGCCATATTGATTTCCAAAGTGGTTGTACAAGTATACATTCCCACCAGCAATGGAGGAGGGTTCCCCTTTCTCTACAACCTCTCCTGCAAGTGTTGTCACTTGAGATTTTGATCTTAGCCATTCTGATGGGTGTAAAGTGATATCTCAGGGTTATTTTGATTTGCATCTCTCGGATGGCTAATGAGGTTGAGCATTTCTTTAAGTGTTTCTCTGCCATGTGATATTCCTCTACAGAGATTTCTCTGTTGAGCTCCGTACCCCATTTTTTAATCGGATTTCTTGATTTGTTGCTTTTTAACTTCTTTAGTTCTGTATATATTTTGGATATTATCCCTCTGTCAGATATAAGGTAGGTGAAGATCCTTTCCCACTCTGTAGGCTGTCCTTTTGTTCTGATGACCGTGTCCTTTGTTTTACAGAAGTTTTTCAGTTTCATGAGGTCCCATTTATTGATTGTTGCTCTTAGAGCCTGTGCTGTTGATGTTGTGTTCTGGAAGTTGTCTCCTGTGCCAAGGAGTTCTAGGCACTTCTTCACTTTTTCTTCTAACCAATTTTGTGCGTCTGGTTTTATGTTCAGGTCTTTGATCCACTTGAACTTTAGTTTTGTGCAGGGTGATAAATATGGATCTATTTTCATTTTTCTGTATGTAGACATCCAGTTGGACTAGCACCATTTGTTGAAGATGCTGTCTTTTTCCATTGAAAGTATTTGGCTGCTTTGTCAAAAATCAAGTATTCAGATCTGTGTGGGTTTATTTCTGGCTCTTTTATTCGGTTCCATTGATCCACCATTCTGTTTCTCTGCCAATACCATGCAGTTTTTATTACTATTCCTCTGTAGTACAGCTTGAAATCAGGGATGGAGATACCTCCAGACAATCTGCACAAGATCATTTTAGAAATTCTGGATTTTTTGTTTCTCCATATGAAACTGGGAATTTTTCTCTCAATGTCTGTAAAGAATTGTGTTGGTATTTTGATGGGAATTGCATTGAATCTGTAGATTGCTTTTGGCATAATGACCATTTTCACCTCCCAGATCAGTGGACTTAGAGAGGGGAGTGGGGGGTGAAGGTGGGAGGTTGGGATTGGGAGGGAATGAGGGAGAGAGTTACAGCTGGGATACAAAGCAAACAAACTGTAATTATTATAAAAAATGAAAAAATTAATAAAAAAATAAAAATACAAAATTTCCCTCAATTGTAAAAAAAAAAAGTCAAGCACTGTTACACACACTTTCTTTGAAATGAATTTGACATTAGATATAAATGCAAATAAAGTAAAAAATAATCATGACCAACACAATTTTTGCATGTTTTAAGATGAAGATTTACCTATACATGCAAAATATTTGTAATGAATCAAAATGGGTATGAAGAAAACAGTCTTGATTAGAAAGTAGAAATGGAGAGTGCAAAATTAAAGACTGGCCCAAAGGAATTTTTTTTTCTCACCATTTTATAGTTTTAAACTCTTTTCTTTTTCTGTGACACGGTTTTTCTTTGTAGCCTTCACTGCCCTCTTCTCATTTTGTAGACCAGGCTGGCCTTGAACTCACTGAGATGCACCTGCCTCTGCCTCCCTGAGTGCTGGGATTACAGGCATGCCCCACTTCACCTTAGTTTTAAACTCTTAAATACAGCAAACGGACAGAAGCAAACATTCACGATATTATTTACACAGTAAGTCAATATACAATGACTATAATTAAAATACGGTGAAAGAAAGGCTTGATTTAGAGATATTAAATGAATAAATTATGAGGTGGAACATTATACAAATTGGTATAGAAAGATGTCTCAGTGATTAAGAGCGCTGGTTGCTCTTGCAGAGGATCTGGGCTTGGTATGCACCACCTACACGATAGCCACACAACCACCTGTGGCTGTGGTAACAGAGCATCTGGCACACTCTCCTGGCCTCTGTGGGCACCGGGAACACTCATGGTGCAAATATATAATTGCGAGTAAATCCTTATACATATAAAATAAAAATAAATCTTGGAAAAGGAGAAAAATTATTGGGAATGATGGGAGATTTATAAAGAAAAAGAAAATATTTCATTAATTATAAGTTTTAGAGGTAAAGATGTGCTATCTAGTGGGCATAGATTCGAAGCTACAGAAATACACAGAATTAATGGATTGTGTGCTCTGCTGAAATGGAAACACACTAATTTAACTTTGTTTGCTGACTCAGCATATTTGTGATGCAAGCATAGATTTTAATATTGCTTACCTTTTTATTTAGCGTATATTTCTTGCACTTATTCATACATGCATTTAAAATTGTTAATTACTTCATGTATATCAAAAAATTCTCTAGATCCTTCAAATTCTTACATGAAGAAGACAAAATATCCTCTCCTTTTTTATTTTTTTTTTTTAATATTAATCACAGGTTATTTACTTTGTATCCCAGCAGTAGCCCCCTACCTCATTCCCTCCCAACCCCACCCTCCCTCCCTCATCTCCTCCCTTCCCCTTTCGAAGTCCACTGATGGGGAAGTCCTCCTCCCCTTCCATTTGACCCTAGCTTATCAGGTTTCTTCAGGACTGGGTGCAATGTCCTCCTCAGTGGCCTAGCAAGGCTGCTCTTCCCTTGGAGGTGGGGAGGGAGGTCAAAGAGCCAGCCATTGAGTTCATGTCAGAAATAGTCCCTGTTCCCCTTACTAGTGTAACCCACTTGTATACTAAGCTACCATGGGCTACATCCAAGCAGGGGTTATAGGTTATATCCATACATGGTCCTTGGTTGGAGATACAGTCTCATAAAAGACTCCTGAACCCAGATATATTTAGTCCTTGTGGAACTCCTGTCCATTCCAAGTCTTACTACCCTCCCCCCTTCATATGATACCCTGCACTCTGCCTAAGGTTTGGTTAAGACACACATGGTATATACTCACTTATAAGTGGGTACTAGACCTATATGATAGGATAAACCTACTAAAATCTGTACACCTAAAGAAAATGAATTCTCACTTAGAAAGACAAATGAGATGGACATTGGAAGTAGGAGAAAACAAGTAACAGGATAGGAGGCTTCCGCAAAGAGCCTCTGAAAGACTACCTAGCAGTGTACCAAAGCAGATGCTGAGACTAATATCCTGTCCATTAATGACAACATACCACATGTATCATGTGCAAGAACTGTGAAGATAAGAAGCAAATGGAGAACATTTTTTAATTTTTTATTTAACTTTTATTAATTACACTTTATTCATTTTGTATCCCCCCATGAGCCCCTCCCTCCTCCCCTCCTGATCCCACCCTCCCTCCTTTTTCTGCATGCATGCCCCTCCCCAAGTCCACTGATAGGGGAGGTTCTCCTTTCCTTCCTTCTGATCTTAGTCTATCAGTTCTCATCAGAAGTGGTTGCATTGTCATCTTCTGTGGCCTGGTAAGGCTGCTCCCCCCTCAGGGGGAGGACAATAAGAGCTTAGACATAGTTTTAAAATGTGATGGAAAGCCTTTCATCAGTCTAGGAACTCTGAGAGGAAGGTCATAAAGGATCAGAATAGGATAAACATGAGTATTTAAAGAGTAGACTAAACTTATTTCCAGGACTGTCCTGGTGCATCCTTTTTCAACTATGTTATTTTTGTTTCTTGAATGACAAGGCTGATCTTAGATCTCCCCAAATTCTTTCTAAAGTGGCTTTGTATCATTTCTTGCAAATTGGTCAAAATTATTTTAGGATTTTATGTTTGGAAGTTTTTTATTATTATTAAATCAAAGTTGTCATAGAATTTGTTTATCAATCCCAAAACATGCAACTAATGGAACTGATTTTTATCATCACCTCAGGTTGCAGCTGTATTTGAATTTACACATCTGTTTGATACACCATCTCACAGAAGATTGGTATAGATATAATTCTCCCTCCTTTAGACAAGAAGAAGTTTTGTACCTGAATGTAAATCATTATATTTTAGTATTTCTCAATTCTTAGCTTTACAACAAATTTTCTTTTGGTGAGGTGTATTTAACATTTTCTTTCAAACCACAGTGGTTACCTGGATAAATAACATGGCCTTCCTGAATCTTTGTTGGTGGCTTCTCTCCTACACATATGTGGAGTTGTATAAAATCTGGTTTACAATAATGATGATTACAATAGTGATGATTTCTTGGGGTACATGCAGCCACTTATTTTTTCATAAAAATTATCTGTAAAAATAACTTCTGCTCTCTGGCAGCAGAGCATAGCTTGCAAGGAACACATCAAATATTTTATCAGAATGAATAAAATGTTCTGATATTTTAACTTGATCTCTCAGTTAATTAATTAAGAGCTGACAGGTGGTGGCATCCCTAGACCAACTCACATAACCCAGTTACATTAGCATTCTGCCCTGGTGGTAAGTTTTTAAAACTTTTTTTAAAATTCTTTTTTTTAATTTTTTTAAATTCTTTATTAATTACACTTCATTCACATTGTATCCCCCCTGTGGTTCCTTCCCTCCTTCCATCTCAATCCCTCCCTTCCTCCACCCTCTGCATGCATGCCCCTCCCCAAGTCCACTGATAGGGGAGGGCTTCTTTTCCTTCCTTCTGATCCTAGTCAATTTGGTCTCATCAGGAGTGGCTGCAGTATCTTCTTCTGTGGCCTGGTAATGCTGCTTCCTCCTCAGGGGGAGGTCATTAAAGAGCAGGGCAATCAGTTCATGTCAGAGACAATCCCTGTTCCTATTACAATGGAACCCACTTGGAAACCTGAACTGCCATGGGCTACCTCTGTGCAGGGGTCTTAGGTTATCTCCAGGCATAGTCCTTGGTAGGAATATCAGTCTCAGGAAAGACCCCTGTGCTCAGATTTTTTGGTTCTGTTGCTCTCCTTGTGGAGTTCCTGTCCTCTCCAGATCTTACTCTTTCCCACTTCTTTCCTAAGATTTGCTTTGGGCACTCTGCCCAAAGGTTGCTCATAAGTCTCAGCATCTGCATTGATAGTCTGCATGGCAGAGCCTTTCAGAGGTCCTCTGTGGTAGGCTCCTGACTTGTTACCTCTTTTCTCCTTCTTCTGATGGTCATCCTCTTTGCCTTTCTGGATAGGAATTTAGCATTTTAGCAAGAGTCCTTCCTCTTGATTAATTTCTTTAGGTGTACATATTTTAGTAGGTTTATCCTATATTATATGTCTATATGAATGAGTATATACCGTGTGCATCTTTCTGCTTCTGGGATAGCTAACTCAGGATGATCTTTTCCAGATCCCGCCATTTACATGCAAATTTAATGATTTCCTTGTTTTTATTGCTGAGTAATATTCTACACAATGGAATAGGTTTTTAAAACTTAATGGAAAATACTGAAGCATTAGCACTGGGGCAGTAAGTCAGTTGTTAAAGCGCTTGCCTCTTCAGAGATTGGACCTGAGTTCACATGGTTAGAACCAAAGTGGAATCAAATAAAGAAGGATGCATGTAGCCATAGTGTGCCACTGACAAGATGGGAGGTGATAATGGGAAAGCAGGAAACATCAGGAACTTAAACCTTTTGTGAGCATAGTATGGACAGCAAGAGATCCAGACTTAAGTGAGGGAGAGAGCGAGACTGACACCCATATGTGTCCTCTGACCCCCACATCTTTATCACACACAAAGACACACACACGAACACACACAAACACCATTTTTAAATGTACATTTTGGGTTCAAATAAAATTACTACTTTTCATTTTTAGATTTTAGATACATTTAAGACACACTATTTTACTGAGAATATTTTAAATTTATTACATATACATAATTAATTATGCATATATACATTTATGCATATACACATGCATACATCAAACACACATACGTATGCTTTGAGCCTATAGTGTTCCTTAGGTGATTCATTAGCTGAGTTCCTGTAAACTTTAAAGTTAAGAAATCCCCTCATGACAACTGACCAGCACCTTTATACATATGCTGTCTGTACTATGATTACAAATATTTCTATAAAGTTAAATCTATTTATCCAGAGTCTGAGAAATACCTCCATTACTTTAGTTTAAATGAAAGAGAGCAACTACATTTTTATCTTTATTATTTTCCCTAAAGTTTATTTTCAGATAACTAATAGGTGAAATTGGTACAAATGCATTTGAACACCCTGCTCCCTAACGTGCTCTGTTATACGTCTGACAGATGGTAAAAAACTGATTTTTTATTTTTCTCCCATTGGTTTCTGTATTGTTTAGAAGTTCAGAGTCCTCAAAGCAATGTGCCTGAGGGGCTCACATTCCAACTGGCCATGGATTTATTATACTGTGTCTACAAGCTATCCGGTAGTGTGTTCCTCAAGAGAAGGCGAACATCCTGTGCTGGTCACCCTTGGAGGACAATCTGAGAAACGTCATTATGACAAGCAATGCCTCAAAGTTCTCCAGCATTACATTGCTGTCTCATTGTGCATGCCGTACCGAGTTCAGTGCTCACCTAGCCTTCTGTAACCACCACTTAACATCACCGTTTTCCCCACACTCCAGTCCTCCCTTCAGTCATGCTTCATTTTCTCTATTTTTTGTAAACAATATTGATTACTGAAATTATAAGATTTTTAAACTTTGTGACATGTTAAGCATCATATATTTTTATAATGGAATACCATGTCGATCATGTTGATCCTACACTCAACATAAAGACAAAGATGGCCTTGGATCCATCTATTTCCTGCTATCCCCCAGGGAAGTGGAACTATAGTAATGTTCTGTCATGCATAGTTGATGGAATTATAGTAATGTTCCACCATGTGTAGTTGATTATTTTGTTCAAAACAGAGTCCAGTACTTGCATTTACTTTTCCCTTTTTCTCTTCATGACAAAAAGTGTTTTGGTTTTCTCTGGCATGAAGTCAGTGGCAGGCTCTCTGATCACTTCCCCCTGGGGGGGGGGTGCAGCCTTGCCAAGCCACAGAGAAAGACAGTGCAACTAGTACTGATGAAACATGATAGGCTAGGGTCAAACAGAAGGGTAAGAGGACCTCTTCTATCAGAGGGCTAGGGGAGGGATATAGGGGGAGAAGAAGGAAGGAAGGTGAGATTGGGAGGAGATGAGAGAGGGGGCCACAGCCAGGATACAAATTGTGATAAAAGATAATAATAAAATTTTTTAAATGTTTATTGGTTATTTTTGTGTTTTATATGTTTTTATTTATTTTTTTAATTTTTATTATTATTTACATTTTATTAACTCTGTATCCCAGCTGTATCCTGCTCCCTCATTCCCTCCCAATCCCATCCTCCCTCATCTCCTCCCTACCCCTTTCCAAGTCCACTGATAGGGGAGGACCTCCTCCCCTTTCATCTGATCCTGTTTTATCAGGTTATCTTCAGAACTGGCTACAAAGTCCTTCTCTGTGGCCTAGCAGGACTGCTCCTCCCTTGGGGGTTGGAGAGGTCAAAGAGCCTGCCATTGAGTTCATGTCAGAAATAGTCCCTGTTCCCTTACTATGGGAAACCAGTTGGTTACTGAGCTACCACAGGCTTCATCTTCTCAGAGGTTCTAGGTTACTTATAAGTATTTAGAGAGAATAACTAGAATCAGGTTTTGTTGATTTGGACTCTATATGGTTTTTTGTTCCTTATGCTGTGGTGTCATGAAATTTTATTATGCATGAGAAAATATTTCAATTAATGCTAGTTAATGTCCATTCTCAATGTAAGGCTTGCACTGACAACTGAGAGATCAACTGAGTCATATATTATTCCTGATTTTTGTCGAGGTATTCCCTGTGTTACAAATGTAAAATAAGATCATTTACTTTATTCCATATAGCTCTAAAGTGATGATGAGTTTATTAATGAAACACCTGATAAAAATATAATTGCTTATTTTGCCATGTAGAAGCATAGCACCGAAGATCTGTGCCCACAGCTTCCAGAATCATGCTGAGATGTAAGATAAGCTCTGTGGTATAAATAGACAGTGATCTGAGGCCGACTCTGTTGAAGTCTGCAAATAAGCAGTCATAGCACTCTGCTTGAACTTAGAAGCAGCTTTAACTGATAATACTTATTTGCCCCAGTAGAAAACTATCAATATGCAATTTGGCACAATCAGTGACAGGAGATAATTCAAGAATTGAAACTTTAGCATTTTATTTAAACTGAAAATACAGTGTTAAGAGCTGTATTGATTACTTCAATCTCATGTCACATTAGAGGTACGGTTAAAGCCCTCATTTCCCTTTGAGTACCATTTGCCTTTCAATAGATGAAAACTATCATGGATCTATTAATAAGTATATGGAGCTGGAAACACATCATAACACCCGTTTTAGTGAGTAGTGGAGTAAATGATTTTAAAAGCACTGATGATCATATTTCAAGGTACCATTACAATAGTAATGATTTAGCTACATGCCAACCTAAACTGTGTCTGTATTTTCACACTGAAGAGTTATGAGTCATGAAAGCCAAATATTAACATACAAACTGATAGAAGTTGTGCAGGCTATATTGGGTGCAGTAAAATGAGCACCTTACAAGGTGTTTTCTCAGACTGATGCTTTAGTGAGATATTTAAAATTTGCATACTTGAGTGGCAGCAGCAGAAAAATTATCCACAACAGTAGCAAACATTTCCTAACTTTAACAATAACTTTTTTGAAGATAAAAAGTGTTGGCTATTTTGTACAGGTGGGGATGTTTCCTTCTAAATATACTTGTTAAATCTCCAACAACCCTCTGTGGCGTGGCAAGGCTGCACCCCACCTCCAAGGAGAGGTGATCAAGGAGCCTGTCAGTGAGTCCATGTCAGACACAGACCCTGTTCCCCTTACTAAGGAATCCACTTGGGTACTGAGTATATAGGCTACATCTGTCCAGGGGTTTTAGGTCTTCTCCATGCATGGTCCTTGTTTAAGGTATGATAGGCTAGGGTGAGACAGAAGAAGAAGACCTCCCTTATCAGTGGAATAGGGGAGGCGAATAGGGGAAGAAGAGGGAGGGAGGGTAGGATTGGCAGGAGAAGAGCAGGAGGCATTTTTTTAATTATTAATATTGCAAAAAAAAAAATAAGAAAAAGAAAAAATCTAACCCCCCAATGTGATTGCAATTTAAGTGAGACCTAAAAGGGAAATAATATGATTAAATGATGTTATACTTGAGCTCTGATAAAGTAAAATGGTTCTTCCTGTGAGGAGAGAGAGGGCTGTCTGTGAGCTGTGAGCTAGCACTCTTTCTGTTTGTATATGTATTAAGCCCAGTGAGGACAGAGAAAAATAGCCTTTATACAGCTGAAGAATAGAGGTCTTCCTAGAAACCAACTTCCTTTGCAATGTAATCTTTGACTACTTGCTCCAAGAACTGAGAGATTCTCACTTCATTTGTGTACCTGTGTGTGTGTGTGTGTGTGTATGTTTGCTATCACTTGTGCACATGTGTTGCATGATTGTGTGTACACATGTATGTTGTATGCATGCATGAGGAAGTCAGAGTAACACCTTAGTGTCTTGCTTTATCTATCTCTACCTCATTCCTTTGAAACATGTACTTTCACTAAGCATAGAATCAATCTCAGCAGGAACTCAAGAAATATAGTGTTTAAAACACAAAACATATACAAAGTAAAATATTTCACTATAAATAGGTCATGTTTTAAGTAAAATCTTCATTGCATAATCCATATAATTTAGAGGAAAGTAAATTCCTCTAAAGTATATTCCTGATTTTTATTCTTACTAAGATTCTACAAGAGTATTTACATGAAAACCTCTTACTTATTAATGGAAATTCCTTAACAAGGTTTAAAAGTTTGGTAGGTACACTCATCAGTGACTAGACTGTTCTGAATAAAGACTGAGTGAATTAACCTCAAAAGCTCATTCACACCACATTGTAAATTAGATACTAAAATGCACATTTGCCTACTAGGTTCTTAGCGATTTCAGTAGAAAGGATGGATTTTTTTGAAATACAGAAATTTTTATGCAATAAAAATACCATACTGATGGTCATACCTAGTTTTATTTTCAAAGTGAACTATGTTTTAATATCTTTAGCTTTGACATTAGTCCTCCTACTTAAAAAAATGGAGTTACTTTGACATTAAAGCTCATTAGCAATTGCTTTCTGGTATTAATGCCAGAGGTTTTCAATGCAATATGTGAAATATAAATAAGAAACCACAAAAGAAAATTTGAGTTTAAAATGTGTATACTGTTTGCTTAGGATTATTTTTGTACACTAAGAACTGAATTCAAGAAGAACAGAAGATGTTGTAGAGGAAAGAGACTTATTACATAAGAGGCTTGGAATTAGGCTGTATTCCACACCTGTTATTTAAAATCTGGTATATAAGTCCTTGAAATGCCTCTGATAAAATTGCCAAGCATGGGATTTTTCAGTTGAATAGCTCTAGGCACACTAGAATCATCAAATAAATCTTTACAAAACCAAGATACACTTTTTATTATTGTTGTTTATTATTATAAGTTACATTTTATTAACTCTGTATCCCAGCTGTATCCCACTCCCTTATTCCCTCTCAATCCCACCCTCCCTCCCTCAACTTCTTCCTGCCCCTTTTCAAGTCCACTGATTGGGGAGGACCTCCTCCCCTTTCATCTGGCCCTGTTTTATCAGGTATCTTCAGGACTGGCTGCAAAGTCCTCTGTGGCCTAGCAGGACTGCTCCTCTCTTGGGGGGTGGGGAGGTCAAAGAGCCTGCCATTGAGTTCTTGTCAGAGATAGTCCCTGTTTCCCTTACTATGAAAAACCAATTGGTTATTGAGCTTCCATGACGGGCTTTATCGGAGCAAGATACACTTTTAACTACAACTGTGCCCATTAAGAGATGAAAATGATTCTATTGTGTAAAAGTATCACAATTTCTGTATCCATTCCTCAGTTGAGGGAATTCTGGGTTGTTTTCAGATTCATGCTATTATGATTTAAACTGCTACGAACATGGTTGTGCAAATGTCCTTGGTGTATACATGAACATATTTTAGATATATGCCTAGGAGTGGGATAGCTGGATCTTGAGGTAGTAATATTCCTAATTTTCTGAGAAAGTACTAGATTGATTTCCAAAGTGATTTTACAATGTTACATTTCCACCAACAATGGAGGAGGGTTCCTCTTTTTCCACATCCTCTCCAGCATGTATTGTCATTTTAGTTTTGATCTTAGCCATTCTGATGGCTATAATGTAGAATCTCAAGGTTGTTTTGATTTACATTTCCCTGAGGACTAAGGATGTTGAGCATTTCTTTAAGTATGTCTCTGTCTTTAGATATTATTCTATTGAGGATAATACTCAGCAATTAAAAACAAGGAAATCATGAAATTTGCAGGCAAATAGTGGGAACTAGAAAAGATCATCCTGAGTGAGGTATCCCAGAAGTTAAAGATACACATGGTATATACTCACTTATAAGTGGATATTAGACATATAATATAGGATAAACATATTAAAATTTGTACACCTAAAGAAGCTAAGCAAGAAGAAGCATCCTGGGTAAGATGATCAATCTTCATTCAGAAAGGAAAAGCAGATGGACATCAGAAGAGGGAGAAACCAGGTAACAGGACAGGAGCCTAGCATAGAGGGCCTCTGAAAGACTCTGCCCAGTAGACTATCAAATCAGATGTTGAGACTCATAGACAAATTTTGGGCAGAGTGCAGGGAATCTTATTAAAGAAGAAGGAGATAAAATACTTGGAGGGGACAGGAGCTCCACAAAGAGAGCAACAGAACTAAAAAAAAAAAAAAAATGGGCCTAGGTGTCTTTTTCTGAGACTGATAATCCAACTAAGGACCATGCATGGAGATAACCTATAACCCCTGCAGCACAGACATAGTCTACGTAATTTCAGCCTCCAAGTTGGTTCCCTAGTAATGGGAACAGGGACTGTCTCTGACATGAACTCAGTGGCTAGCATTTTGATCACCTACCCCTGAGGGGGGAACAGCCTTACTAGGCTACAGAGGTGGAAGACAATGCAGCCAGTCCTGATGAGACTTGATAGGCTAGGGTCAGAGAGAAGGGGAGGAGGACCTCTCCTATCAGTGGAATTGGGGAGTGGCATAGGAGGATATAGGGAAGGAGGTTGGAATTGGGAGGGGATTAGGGAGAGGCTACTGCTGGGATACAAAGTGAATGAAGTGTAATTAATAAGATAGCCACAGGAGTATCATCATGGATTGCTGCAGCCATGAATCATCTGAAGGAATGGGCGGGCATGGGAGCATTAGCAGGCCTTCTGGTGTTGGTCGCCTTGGTTTGCCTGTGGTGTAT
>REGO01000189.1:3174443-3196818 GCA_010120015.1 Rhombomys opimus
CAGCTTTTTGTTTCATTGATTCTTTGGATAGTTTTATTTGTTTCTAATTGATTGATTTCAGCCCTGAGTTTGATTATTTCCAGCCGTCTGCTCCTCTTGGGTGTATCTGCTTCTTTTTTTTTCTAGATTTTTCAGTTGGGCCATTAAGTTGTTTGTGTTGCCCTCCTTGTGGAGCTCCTGTCCCTCCGGTCTTTCTATCTCCCCTTTCATTCAAAAGATTCCCTGCATTCTGCCCAAAGTTTAGTTATTAGTCTCAGCATATGTTTTGATACCCTGCTGGGTAGAGGATCCTGGGTAAGATGCTCAATCTTCATTCAGAATGGCAAACAGGAGAGATATCAGAAGAGGGAGAAAACAGAGAAAAGGACAGGACCATCCTTTTATTATTATTATTATTATTATTATTATTATTATTATTATTACACTATGAAATGAGTTTGAACATTATCATCAAAGAAATCCATATATTTACAGGTTATTTGAGAAAGAAAAGGAAAGAAGGAACAATGAGCAGGAGAAGGAGGGAGAAAGAAGGTGATAAACAGGAGATGGTGTTAAGGACAGAAAGTTGAAAGTTCACTCCTGTTTATGAATATCAATAATTTGCCTCATATTGGAGTGCCTCTAGTGAAGTTAAATCTTAAGTTTTATAATCAGGAGCATCTCAAATGCTTGGTGAGGTTACCAAACAAATTAGATAATGGGAGATTATATATATCACATAATTACAAGTTACTAAAATAATAAATTATATGTAAAATATATTTTTCTTTATAATATTTTTTAGAATATTGAGAGTTAGCAAAAATTTCAAAATATTTGAGAACACCTCTGAAAAGCTATAAAAGAGTTCTCCTGCAAAATTTCTCCAGTGATTAAATGTTCCTATATTTTTACATTGATTTCAAATACAACCCTAATAGATGTGTTTTTACTATGAAAGTCTAGAATTTGAGCAAACTGTTTTAAAATGGTAAGACTCATTAACAGTTGTCTGTTCCTACTTAAATAACAGTTTATTAATTACATAAGATACAGATGTTTTCTAGCAGGTGTTTACTGGAAAAATCTCTAATTTTCTTTTTACTTCTCAATGATAAAATTGAAATCTGACATTTAAAGTCTATTTTTCCAGGCATTGAACTTGTTGGCTTTTGTAATATTGTCATGCTTTTTCTGCCTGTCATCAG
The DNA here is from genome assembly GCA_010120015.1 of Rhombomys opimus. Taxonomy (NCBI): domain Eukaryota; kingdom Metazoa; phylum Chordata; class Mammalia; order Rodentia; family Muridae; genus Rhombomys; species Rhombomys opimus. The sequence goes on from REGO01000189.1 coordinate 3,175,634, forward strand.
ATCTTGGATCCTGTCACAGCATCTGTCAGCATTTGCTAATATAAAAGAGGATCAAAAGAGTCATAGTTTTGCCCAAGGTCACAGAGCTTGTGTAACTGGAATTCTTAGCAAGGAATGACTTATGGCCTCCAATCATAATGGGACAACATGTCATTAAAATGATTTCTTTTCTATTTTAAATTATAATGTATCACTTCTCTCTTCCCTTTCTTCTTGCCATGCCATCTCATGTAGTGTTCTTTCTCTCTTTCAAATCCCTGCTTTTTTTCAAATTGCTCTTACAGACATAAATGTTGTTGCCGAGCATATTGCCTAGAAATAAGCCTGGTCCTTTAGTACTATAGAGCAAAAACAAACAAACAAACAAAACCAAAACCTTATATTTCTTTAATATTTCATTTAGTGGTTCAATTTCCCTAATGCTTAGGCTCCTGAGTTTCTTCCTTTTTGCTTCTAGAGGAGAACAGAAGAATCCAGTGCTAAATTTCAACATTGCTTGGTGACGTACATGGCTTGCAATCCAAATGTCTGGGACCTATACAAGTTTACAACTGAGTCTTCCTCACAATACCATCTTCTCAAATTTTTTGCATTCTCCCTGAACACACACACACACACACACACACACACACACACACACACACACAAAATAAAAATAAAAATAAAAGCACCCCTAAGCTTTTGGGTGAAATTAAAGGTATTTTGGGCTATCTTCCTTCTTTCCCACTCCCAAGAAGAAGAGCTCTGCATGTAGTATGTACATTGATATGTCAATGTCCAGTCTAATGAGATACTTACACATTTTCTGAGGGCCTGGAGTGAGATTGGTCCTGGAACATCAGATTATACTGGCAGCCCTGGGCTGATACTTCCACATTCCCTTTTCTCTAAGTATCATATATGTAAATAATTTCACTTCCTGAGATTTTCTGAAATCCAACATTACACTTTAAACTCTTGGAATTACCTTTGACATTTTTGTTGTTGTTTTCTGTCTGGAATTGAAAAACAGAAATCTCACTTTCTCCTTTGGAACAGTTGTAGGAAGTGTGACCATCAAAAATGTTACTGCAACATCTTCCTCTATTGGTAAAAAGAAGATTCCTGTAATCTCAAGGCTGTTGACTTTATTCTGTCAGCATGCGAAAATTTTAAGCACTGTAAAACTGACTTATTCATGCATTTTATAAGTGCTGTTTTATAATCTGATTTGTTGAAGAATATCAAGAATGATATATTTTAATACCCTGTTGTACACAGCAGGGAAATGGCAATGGATGGTATCTGTTTCTCAGGATTTAACTGGTTGACTATGTATATTATTTATTGAAATACCATGATTATCTAAAAACAAAGTAATTCACGATTAATGCCTATTGCCTTATATTCTTTTAGTACTGACCTAAATATCTCAAATAAAACGAAAAAATGTGAATCTCATAGGGTGTTAACAGATGGAAAGATGTCTGAGCCTAGAGCTGTTCCAGTGCCCAACAGGATTATCTATTTATTTCTTTGTTTGTTTGTTTTTACAATTTATTCACTTTGTTTCCCAGCTGTGGCCCCCTCCCTTGTCTCCTCCCAATTCCATCCTCCCTCCTTTTTCTCCCCTTATGCCCTTTCCTTAGACTACTGATAGGGGAGGTCCTCCTGATCCTAGCCTTTGAGATGATGGACAATAAGATTTGTGTCCCACACCTAGATCTCAGCTCCACTGAGTTCACTGTCTGTAATGGGATCCCTGTTTCTGACCAGGTGATCCAGGCAACTGGGAAACAGGCAGGAAGGTCTCTGAGCCTAAAGCTATTCCAGCCGTCCTTCTTTTCTTAATTATACAATCTCACACAGAGAAAAACAAAACAAAAAATGGAGAGAAAGCATAAAGCATGATAGTTTGTGTCCTTGTCATTACTTCTTCAGTAAGTTTGTATTAATTATGGTGAACACAATGCAGTATCAGACAATACTGTACATGGTTATTTATTTAAATGTCAAGACAAGCAGGAAGTTGGAATTTTGTTAACTGTCTTGGGTTTTTCACAGACCAAAACAGATGCAGTTACACTACTAACAATAATGACATCAAATAAAATAACATTTACCATATATACATTACAGCCAGTCTATACTTCTGTTTCAAAATGTAGTATATTTTCACTGTCCTTGTATTTTTTTCTGTCTATAAAATGTGCTAGGCTGAGGTTATTTGACAAAACCACCTTCTGCAGTATCATAAATATCTAACAGTCATGCAATTAGAACTGTCACTAGGTAATCAGACTTCTTTTCTCTTGGTGCTCATTCTATAACTATATTTAGTAAGAAGTAAAGGAAAAAATGCTATGATAAATATGCACTATTAACAGGATAGATGCCACAGGACAGAGAGACATATAGTGAAATAATGGAGGAAGGAGACTGTGACAAAAAAATAAATGATACATGTAGCTTAGACACCTGAATAGGGACAGTTTTGATGAAGATGAAAGACAGGAAAATTAAAAGAAGAAGAAAAAAAGGAAAAATAATGAAGGCATGGTTTCAAAGCTCACTGAGAAAAGAAAAGCCATTGAGAGGAGCAATCATTAATCATGAGTATTTCAATTAGCTGATATTGACCAGGATGGCAATCATGGCATTGATAAGAGAAGGCTTCTTTCCTGGAGGCAACACAAGCTGCTTCCTGACATACATTCTGAGCAATCTATAAGGAGCCAGCCTATTGCACACTTTGGTCTAATGTGGCTGGGAAATGAGACAAGGATAATAAATAGGATCATGACACAGAGCCATCTGAATCTAGTGATCATGGTGCCATCTAAACATCCGTGTCCTTGAGATGGTATGTGAAGGTAACAGAAAAAAATCACAGGACTTGAACAAATAAATCATTAGGAAATGTGAAAATGCCTTTTAAAAATTAGTTGAATTGAGTTTCCATTTCAGAACATTTATGAGAATATTATTTTTCATAATAAAAAAGGAAAGTATTTGTTTTTCTCTAATTTCTGAAAATGTAGAGGTTCTGTTTTCAATACAATATTTCCTTGCTTATAAGAACTAGGACAGAGATTCTACCCTCTTAGAGTAAATTTATTTATAAATAGCATTAGAAGTAGTTGTATATATTATGTAAAAAATATTAGGCTTCAATTATTATAATACACATTTAATTAGCATAAAATATTGTTCAAAAAGAGACAGCTTATTAATCTCTTTTTGATGTTTCCTTTTTAAATTTTTCAATTAATTTTATTAATTACACTTTATTCACTTTCTATCCCCCCTGTGGTTCCCTCCTTCCTCCTGTCCCAATCCCTCCCTTCCTCCACCCTCTACATGCATGCCCCTCCCCAAATCCACTGATAGGGGAGGGCTTCTTTTCTTTCCTTTTGATCCTAGTCAATTAGGTCTCATCAGGAGTGGCTGCATTGTCTTCTTCTGTGGCCAAGTAATGCTGCTTCCCCCTCAGGGGGAGGTTATTAAAGAGCAGGCCAATCAGTTCATGTCAGAGACAGTCCCTGTTCCTATTACAATGGAACCCACTTGGATACTGAACTGCCATGGGCTACCTCTGTGCAGGGGTCTTAGGTTATCTCCAGGCATAGGCCTTGGTTGGAGTATCAGTCTCAGGAAAGACCCCTGTGCTCAGATTTTTTGGTTCTGTTGCTCTCCTTGTGGAGTTCCTATCCTCTCCAAGTCTTACTGTTTCCCACTTCTTTCATAAGCTTCCCTGCACTCTGACCAAAGGTTGCCCATAAGTCTCAGCATCTGCATTGATAGTCTGCAGGGCAGAGGTCCTGTGTCAGGCTCCTGTCTTGTTCCCTCTTTTTTCTTTCTTCTGATGTCCATCCTCTTAGTCTTTCTGGATAGGAATTGAGCCTTTTAGCAAGAGTCCTCGCTCTTGATTAGTTTCTTTAGGTGTACATATTTTAGTAGGTTTATCCTATATTATATGTCTATATGAGTGAGTGTATACCTTGTGCATCTTTCTTCTTCTGGGATAACTCACTCAGGATGATCTTTTCCAGATCCCACCATTTACCTGCAAATTTCATGATTTCCTTGTTTTTCATTGCTGAGTAATATTCCATTGTGTAGAAATACCACAATTTCTGTACCCATTCTTCTGTTGATGGACATCTGGGTTGTTTCCAGGTTCTGGCTCTTACAAATAAAGCTGCTATAAACATGGTTGAGCAAATGTCCTTTTTGTGTACTTGAGCAACCTTTGGGTATATACCTAGCAGTTGTATAGCTAGATCTTGATGTAGAACTATTCCTAGTTGTCTGAGAAAGCACCAGATTGCTTTCCAGAGCTGTTGTACAAGTTTACATTCCCACCAGCAGTGAAGGAGGGTTCCCCTTTCTCCACAACCTCTCCAGCATGTGTTGTCTGTTGAGTTTTTGATCTTAGCCATTCTGATGGGTGTAAGGTGAAATCTTAGGTTCGTTTTGATTTGCATTTCCCTGATGGCTAATGAGATTGAGCATTTCTTTAAGTGTTTCTCTGCCATTCGATATTCCTCTATTGAGAATTCTCTGTTTAGCTCTGTACTCCATTTTTTAATTGGATTACTTGATTTTTTGCTGTTTAACTTCTTTAGTTTTTAATATAGACTCGATATTAGTCCTCTGTCAGATATAGGGTTGGTGAAGATCCTTTCCCAATCTGTAGGCTGTCGTTTTGTTCTGACAACAGTGTCCTTTGCTTTAGAGAAGCTTTTCAGTTTCACGAGATCCCATTTATTGATTGTTGCTCTTAGAGCCTGAGCTGTTGGTGTTCTGTTCAGGAAGTTGTCTCCTGTGCCAATGTGTTCAAGGCTCTACCCAACTTTTTCTTCTAAGCGCTTTAGTGTGTCTGGTTTTATGTTGAGGTCTTTGATCCACTTGGACTTTAGTTTTGTGCAGGGTGATAAGTGTGGACATATTTGCATTTTTCTACATTTAGACATCAATGGAATGGAATCGAAGACCCTGACATAAATCCACACACTTATGGACACCTGATTTTTGACAAAGATGCCAAAACCATTCAATGGAAAAAAGACAGCACCTTCAACAAATGGTGCTAGTCTAGCTGGATGTTTCCTTTTTTTAAAAAAATAATTTTTACTTTTTATATTTATCACAGTTTACTTACTTTGTAACCCAGCCATAACCCCCTCCCTTGTTTCCTTACAATCCCACCTTCCCTCTTTCATCTCCTCCCTGCCCCTCTCCAAGTCCACTGATGGGGGAGATCCTCCTCCCCTTCCATCTGACCCTAGCTTATCAGGTATCTGCAGGACTGGATGCAATGTCCTCCTCTGTGGCCTAGCAAGGCTGCTCCTCCCTAGGGGAAGTAGGGGGGACAAAGAGCCAGCCATCGAGTTCATGTCAGAAACAGTCCCTGTTCCCCTTACTAGGGAACCCATTGGATACCTACAAGCAATCCCATGTTTCCTTTGTGTTGGGACTCTAACCTAGGGTTTCCTATTGAAGGCAAGTTCTATACAGTGAAGTGGTTGTTTGCTGTGTAATTCTTGGCCTTTTGTTAACCCAGGAGGGCACATCCTTACTCCCTGTGTTAATAAACTTGGTGGGATTGGGAGGGAATGAAGGAGGGAACTACAGCTGGGATACAAAGTAAATAAACTGTAAATAATATAAAAAAATTAAAAAGAGAAACTTGAGAATCATAACTCTGTTTGGATCCTAGACTTGTTTACTACATGTATGAATACTGCCAGGTGTTTTGTACTTTAGCTTTCACCTACCATGACCTCCTCAACAGTAGATTTTTGTGCGTTCACTAACATACTTCTTCACCTGATTGACCAATGAGAAAATATGCTTGATTTTTTTTTTAATTTTTTATTTAACTTTTATTAAATACACTTTATTCCTTTTGTATCCCCCCATAAGTCCCTCCCTCCTCCCCTCCCGGTCCCCCCCTCCCCCCCTTTCTGCATGAATGCCTCTCCCCAAGTCCACTGATAGGGGAGGTCCTCCTCTCCTTCTTTCTGAAGTTTTTTTTTTTTTTTTTGTTCTTCTCAATGCAGTTTATTCAGGAACCTTGGACAATCTTCTGACCCTGGGGAAAGCCAGCCCACAGCTTAAAATAGCCTCTGGGTAGCCAACCCCAGCGTGCCTCGTGGGCAATGCAAATAGGTCCACATACACGGAAGCAAGCCAGATCCTCAGCCTTAGCCGAATATGGAGTTGTTTGTGACAGAGAGCACTCACCGTCGGGAAGGTAGAAGGCGGAAACCAGCTCCATCTTTAAGGCACGGTATTACGCAGCTCTCTACAGTTCCCTCTTTTTGTTTTAGACGCATCAGGCAAGAGTAGAGGTCTGATCTCTGATATTAGAAATATATTGGGACTTTGTACCAATGTTCATTTAGGTGTCATCCACCCAAAGAGCATCAGACCCGTCTGATACCTTTTTCTCAGAGGAGGGACCTGGGGCATCAACCCGCATGCAATCAGACATGCTCTTCTCTGGGTCGAGAGCGGCTGACCCTGGGTGCAGTGCTTAGCCTCGCATCCTGAGCGTAACATTTTAGCTTTTTATGGTAGCCAATCATGCTTGGGGAGACTGTCCTGCTTCAATGGCTGTAAAGGCCTGAATGATCATGGCTGCATTACCTGTCTAAACAATTGTCTAGCTATATTTTAGGTAATTGGACTGAAGAATTCAATACTATGATGGAGCAGCTGAGAGTGGCCATTGTTACGGCAAATTCTACCAGAGTGGACTCAGGAGTAGCCACAGGAGTATCATCATGGATTGCTGCAGCCATGAATCATCTGAAGGAATGGACGGGCATGGGAGCATTAGCAGGCCTTCTGGTGTTGGTCGCCTTGGTTTGCCTGTGGTGTATATGCAAGGTTAGAGTCTCACAACAGTGTAATGCAGCCATGATCATTCAGGCCTTTACAGCCAATATGCTTGATTTTTACAGTCAGAGTCTTTGCAGTGTCAAATAATGTTACAGTCAATTCTTTTTTAGTATAGTCAGCCATCATATAGGTAATATTAACACTTTTGTTGGACAGCCATGAAAACTGAATGCAGGGGGCAAGAAGTCCATCGCCATAGAATCCAGAACCAAGAAACAGAGTGAAGTATGGAACACCAAACAACATCATCTACCTGCATCTGCTAGAGCTAGTGGGTTGATAACTATATACCACCTTAAACAGAAAATTTAGCTACAGGTTCCAGATTCTTATCCTTTGGGTTGGGAAAAGCTAATCCTTTGGGTAGAATTTGCCTAATACACACAAAGCTATTAAGTTACAAAGAAGTAGACAATAAATGGCTGTTTAAAGGGTTTCGGAAAGGCAACATTTCTTTTTTTTTAATTTTATTTTTTTCTTATCAGTTACATTTTATTAACTCTGTATCCCGCTCCCTCATTCCCTCCCAATCCCACCCTCCCTCCTTCATCTCCACCCTGCCCCTTTCCAAGTCCACTGATGGGGGGGGCTCCTCCCCTTTCATCTGATCCTGTTTTATCAGGTATCTTCAGGATTGGCTGCAAAGTCCTCCTCTGTGGCCTAAAAGGACTGCTCCTCCCTTTGGTGGTGGGTAGGTCAAAGAGCCAGCCATTGAGTTCCTGTTGGTACAACTACTTTGGAAATCTATCTGGCGCTTTCTCAGACAATTAGGAATAGTGCTTTCTCAAAACCCAGCTATACCACTGCTAGGTATATACCCAAACTTTGCTCAAGTACACAAAAGGGATACTTGCTCAAGCATGTTTATAGCAGCATTATTTGTAATAGCAAGAACCTGGAAACAACCCAGATGTCCATCAACGGAGGAACGGATTCAGAAATTGTGGTATTTTTTACACAATGGAATACTACTCAGCAATCAAAAAGGAGGAAATCATGAAATTTGCAGGCAAATGGTGGGATTTAGAAAAGATCATTCTGAGTGAAATATCCCAGAAGGAGAAAGATAAACAAGGTATATACTCACTTATATAGACCTATAAGATAGGATAAACATAATGAAATCTATAAACCTAAAATAGATAATCATGAGAGTGGACAGGCAACATTTCAACCTCTCCAAAACCATTGAAGTTCTAATTAGTCAAGCAGACTTGTAAAATATTCAATGTAGGTACAGTTCCTTTCTGAGAATTTTAGCAAATTCTAATTGTAGAAATTCCATTCCACTTCAAAAGACAGCAGAGTTCCCGTGGCTAGGCAAGAGGTAATCCACACCATTAGACAAACACCCATCCACTGAAGTGGTGGTTATATCTGATGAAGGCAAGTAGAGACAGGAGATCATTGCAAGCAGACCTGGAAACTCACTGACCATAGGAAACTGGAGTCTGGAACTTGTCAGCGGGTGTGTAAAGTAAAGATGAGGTATATGGAAATGTGCTTTATATTTGTAAATTTATTGAAATTGATACGTATGAAACCACCATTATTAAATTTTCAACCATATTTACTATCTAGAGAAAGAGCAGAGTGCCTATTTACAAGTAAGAGCTGAAAAAAACATTAAGATCATTATGTAGGACTAAGGAGGTAGATACGGAGAAGTACCTGGGGATTGAGCCCCAGGAAAGGACCACGGAGGAGTCTGCTGGTGACCTGATTCTAATTGAACTCAGTTAGTGGTTAGTCCCTTTCTCCATAGAAGCCTAGATATCTCTGTTCTGGATTCAGCAGCCCTGGATTCAGTCACTCACTAATTAAGGAGTTTCATATCCTTTGCCCCTCTGATATGATGCACCTGGAAACAACCCAGATGTCCCTCAGTTGAGGAATGGATACAGAAATTGTGCTACTATTACACAATGAAATACTACTCAGCAATTAAAAACAAGGAAATCATGAACTTTGCAGGCAAATGGTGGGATCTAGAAAAGATCATCCTGAGTGAGGTATCTCAGAAACAGAAAGACATACATGGTATATACTCACTTATAAGTGGGTCCTAGACCTTTAAGATAGGATAAACATACTAAAATCCGTATACATAAAGAAGATAAACAAGAAAGAGGACATGAGATGATTAAACTTCACTTAGAAAGACAAATCAGATAGATACTGGAAATAGGAGAAAACAAGTAACAGGACAGGAGCCTACCACAGAGCCCGTGAAAGACTCTACCTAACAATGTATCAAAGCAGAGGCTGAGACTCATAATTAAAACTTGGGAGAGTGCAGGGAATCATATGAAAGACCGGTGAGTTAGTACGACGTGGAAAGGACAGGAGTTCCACAAGGACCAAATATACCTGGCACAGGGGTCTTTTCTGAGGCTGTTTCTCTCACCAAGGACCATACAGGGATATAACCTAGAACCCCTGACCAAATGTAGCCTATGGCAGCTCAGTATCCAAGTGGATTCCTTAATTATGGGAACAGGGACTGGCTCTGACATGAACTTAGTGGCTGGCTCTTTACCTCCCCCAACCCTGAGGGAGGAGCAGCCTTGCTAGGCCACAGAGGAGGACTTTGCATCCAGTCCTGAAGAGACCTGATAAGCTAGGATCAGATGGAAGGGGAGGAAGACCTCCCCCATCAGTAGACTTAGAGAGGGGCAGGGAGAAGATGAGGGAGGGAGGGTGGAATTGGGAGAGAATGAGGGAGCGGGATACAGCTAGGATACAAAGTGAATAAACTGTAAATAACATAAAAAATAAAAATTTAATTAAAAAAAGAAAGTAACTGTTAGTATGTAAAAAGTAAGGCATTTTGTGGAAAAATAAATTAGTGATCAAACATGACTAACTTGAATAAACCTGTTTACTAAATGGAAAAAAATGCTCATTATATAGGATAGGGTATCTTTATAGCATAACATACTTTCTGAGAGATGGGCTCCTTTTATTAGAAAGTTCTTGAATGGTAAACTCACATTTGGAGTTCATTCACTTTAGCAGACCATTTCAAAGCCACTAACAGATATGTATTGATATTATCAGTTTCAAAGTCTTGTCAAAATTCTCCAAGTAAGTCTCTTAAATCAGACAAAAAAAATATGTTATTCAAAAATATTGCCCTTATTTTATCTTCCCTTCCAAATTTTGGTAATAAATGTGTTTTCATCTACTTTATTGAAGGACACAGACATTTTTATATCACCAGAGAGTTGTGTGAATAATGCCAATAAACAATAGCTGCCCCTTGAGTAATTCAGAAAATACAATGGCCTCTGTCCCATTCGTTAGTATAGGTATCAGACAATACACCTTTAGAGAGCAGAAAGAAAGTTGATTGACTTTAAAAATTTACTAGCTTGTTTTCATTTGCATAGATCCAGAGTGATGTTGTGGTTACTTGTGAGCACTTAATTCCCTAAGCAGACATACAGCTGGACAAAATAACTTGAGGAAGGATAAAGTGACTGCCATGTGTGCTGTCTGCATAGGATCTGCTGGGTTGCTTGATTCAGAGATTCAGTGGGTTTGTTTTCCTTAATTTGTAAGGACCTCTACTGTTCACAGACAGCATGAAAGATCGAAAGTAACCACAGAGACACCTGACAACCTCAACATGGGCATTTTTCACTTTGCAACAATTTTAATAAATGTAGTTATTAATCCATTACTTTTTTTTGTAAAATAAATCTTAAATAGATTCACTAAGTATATATGAGACATCAGGAAATTTATTTTGTACACACAAAAATAGCCAAGCAAATATCTAGATCAATATGTAATTACAAGCAGCAAAGCAAAAATTCTAACACTGAAATGGTGTTGTATGGTGGCCATCTAAAAGATTAAGAATAGCTGGGACCTATGAGAAGTCTTAGCAGGTAAAACTCTTTGCCAGGCTTGCCACAGAGAACAAATACCTTGATTCGGTGCCCAGAATGCATATAAAAATCCAGATGCCACAGTTGAAATGTCTAATGCTAATGAGATTAAAGGAGAGTGGCTTAAACCTGGAATATGAAGCATGCACTGTGGCCCAAGACAGAAGAAAGGCCCTGTCTCCGAGACTGCCAAAAAGTTGTCTTGTGACATATACATGTGTTCTGTGGGAAAATGTCCATTCCTATTTCATCCTCACCTCTTTGTCTTTCTCCCACACACTCACCTGCACACACACAAAGTAAATTTATGGTTAAAATTATTAAATTATTAAATAAACAAGAATGCCTTCTGCCTGTGCAGCAGTAAGGAAAGCAAACTTATCATTAAGCGTGTCTGCCAGAGTGGAGGCAAATCCAGGAAGAAAGGGTTTCTATCACTACAAATAGACATTGTTTGGATTTCAACCAGAGTTCTGCCTGCAAAACTGCTCACCACAGACCAGTAATTACCCTTGAGGACTATTGGTGAGAATTGAATTTTCATTCAATCAGACTGACACTGGGCCTGGAGGGGAAGGGCATCAAGCTCGCTGTTTGCAAATTAAATTATAAGGAAAAGCTAAAGATGCTGGGCTTGTCACTCTGTCAGTTTGATGAGATATGAGGTGTTTGGATAGATGGAAACAATAAGAGCTGTTTGTTCTTCCCCTTTTGACTCCAAGGACATACTGTAGAGATATGAGGATGTGGCATAGCTAAGGCTATCCTTGCACCTTTTTCCTTAGGAACAAAATAATTTGTACGTACTCACCCACAGAATCATTTACATTAAGGAAAAATAGTTTTATTGTTAAAGCACCACTTGTGATCTAAGCATTCAATCATTATTTGCCGATTATATCATGTAACAAATATGTAGCTTATTATTTCGGTGAGTGGATTAATTATGGAGCTTTCATTCATTTAAGAGTCTGTATGTGTGTATTAAATGTATGTGTGCATATGTGTATATATAAACTATGTGTGTATATATGTATGTGTATGTGTGTATGGTCTTGTTCATAGTTATACATAAAGTAGAAATGAGAAACAGAATTTCTGCTTCCAAGTGACAACTAATTTGACACTAATCGTTTCATAATACTTTATTAACTAAAATATGCAAACTAATAATCACTGATGGCAAATAGACAAAAGCATGTGCTTCCTTAGAGGCCATGGGTAGGCTGTTAGAAATTGATGACACGTTCTTCTTTCATTTATGAGGAGAGGAAATACAGAAGCCCATGGACAGTGAGAGATCACTTCTCCAATAGACATCACTGAGCTGATCTTCCTGCTTCGACACTCGATTTCACAGAGAGCAGCTTCCCAGATAACTTCTCAGGGCGATCCAACTGAGTCTTTTTTTTTTTTTTCATTTTTTTAAGCTTTTATTAATTACGCTTTATTCATTTTGTATCCCCCCATAATCCCCTCCCTCCTCCCCTCCCAGTCCCACCCTCCCCCCAGCCCTTTCTGCATGCATGCCCCTCCCCAAGTCCACTGATAGGGGACGTCCTCCTCTCCTTCTTTCTGATCTTAGTCTATCAGTTCTCATAAGAAGTGGCTGCATTGTCAGGGTTCTAGGTTGTCTCCATGAATAGTCTTTGGTTGGAGTATGAGTCTCTGGGAAGTTCCCTGTGTTCAAATTTTCTTGTTCTGTTGTTCTTGTGGAGTTCCTGTCCTCTCCAGCTCTTACTATTTCCCACTACTTACATAAAATTCCATTCACTCTGCCTGTCAGTTGGCCATCAGGCTCAGTATCTGCTTTCAAAGGCTGCATGGCAGAGGCTTTCAGAGGCTCTCTGTGGCAGGTTCCTAGGTCGTTTCCTGTTTTCTTCTTCTGGCTTTCAGGACTTGTCTCGATCTGGATCATGCTGAATTGTGTTGTTGCTTGGAGTTGGCCTTTGGACTGGACTGCTGGTATCTGGACAACAAAGGAGTAATTTTAAAAGGTCTACAACCCCTTTTACCTAATAACCTTCTTTCTCAACTGTCTCTGGTCAGTGGGGGGAAGGAAGATAGAAGCATTTAGGAACCCTAAATAAAGTAGCTAAGCGTACACCTCTGTTTCCTTCATCTTCCTTTTTCATACCTTCATTATTCAAATTTGGTTTTGACAATTTAATAAATGCAAACAATACATTATTTATCATTGTAAGTCTCATCCTTACCCACACGTATCTCCCTCCCTGTCACTCCTCTTCCTCCCACCTCTTTGCCTGGTTAATGTTTTTATTGCTGTTGAATTGATTTTGAATTTAACCAGAATCCTCAGCAATTTCACGAATTTGGATTTATACAATGAATCTTGGTGGGCTCAAAAGTGAGTATACAATAAAGAAAAAGTACTTCCCTCCCTAAGAACCCTTCAGTAGCCAACATTTCAGCTGCTACTTCCAGGTCTGAATGTATTAGGCCTCTATTGGATGTCTAATTCATACAATTATTTTCAATTTTTATCAACTATACATATAATAAAGGCTTAATATTAGAAATATATAAAGAAGTAAAAAACCCAGATGTCAAAAAATAAAAACACAATTAAAAAATGTGGTCCAGTTTCATGAGGTCTCACTTATTAATTGTTGATTTTAGAGCCTGTGCTGTTGGTGTTCTGTTCAGGAAGTTGTCTCCTATGCCAATGAGGTCAAGGCTCTTCCCTAGTTTTTCTTCTCACAAATTTAATGGGTCTGGTTTTATGTTGAGGTCTTTGACCAACTTGGACTTTTACTTTTTGCATGGTAATAAAATGTGTCTATTTGCATTTTCCTATATGTAGACATCCAGTTAGACTAGTACCATATATTGAACATGCTGTGTTTTGTCCACTGTATGGTTTTGGCTTCTTTGTCAAAAATTGTTTCCACAGGTGTATGAGTTTATTTCTGCCACTTTGATTAGATTCTAATCCACTTTGATTAGATTCCATTGATCCACCAGTCTGTTTCTATGTCAGTACCATGCCATTTTTCTTACTATTGCTTTATAATACAGCTTGAAATTCGGGATGGAGATTTATCCAGAAGGTCTTTTATTGTATAGGATTGTTTTAGCTCTTCTTGGTTTTTTTTTTTCCATATTATATTGAGAATTGTTCTTTCACCTCCCATTTAGAGGAAGCCAATAGGCTTCTCAGTTTCCAAGTGGCCTCCCTAGTAAGGGGTACAGGGGCTGTTTCTGACATGAATTCAGGGAACAGCCCTTTGATCACCTCCACCTGGGGAGTGGGTACAGCCTTGTCAGACCACAGAAGAAGATGATGCAACCATCTTAAGACATGATAGGCTAGATTAAACAGAAGGGGAAGAGGTCCTCCCCTATCAAGGGACGAGAAAAAGAGCATGGGTACAGAAAAGGGAGGGTGGGTGGGACTTGGTGAAGATGGGGGAGGAGGCTGCAGTGGGGATACAAAGGGAATGAATTGTAATAAATAAATAAATAAATAAAATTCTAAAAATTGGGTCCAGACCTAAACAAAAAAGTTCTAAAATGAGTTAATTTATGTTGCTGAGAATTACTTAAAGAAATGTTAAATATTGTTTTCGGATTCAGGCTATTACAAATAAAGCTGCTATGAATATAGTTGAGGAAATGTCCTTATTGAACGGTGGGGCATGTTTTGGATATATGCCAGGAGTAGTATAGATAGAAATTGAAGTAGGACTATTCCTAATTTTCCAAGAAAGCACCAGATTGACTTCCAAAGTGGTTATACGTGGTTACATTCCCACCAGCAATGAAGGAGGGTTCCCTTTTCTCTACAACCCCTCCAGAATGCATCCTAGATAACTAAATAACTAAATAACAAACTAAATAACAAAGAGGACCCTAGAGAAGAGGCTGAAACCTAACTCAGAAGGGCAAAAAGTATAGACATTGGAAGTAGGAGAAGACAGGAAACAGGACAGGAGCCTTCCACAGAGGACCTCTGAAAAATTCTATGCACCAGGGTATCAAAGGAGATACTGAGATTCATAGCCAAACTTTGGGCAGAGTGCAGGAAACCTTATGGAGAATAGGTAGGTATAAAGAACTGGAGGGGGTAGGAACTCCACAAGGAGACCAACAGAGGCAAAACCCTGGGCCCAGGGGGTCCTGCATAGACCTATATCCTAACCAAGGACCATGCATCTAGGGGACCTAGATCTCCTGCTGAGAGGAAGCCCATATGCTGCTCATTTTCCACATAGGATCTTTAGTACAGGGATCAGGGACTGTCTCTAACATGATCTCCCTGTGGAAGCAGCCTTGCCAGGCCACAGCAGAAGATGTTGCAGCTAGCACTGATAAGACCTGATAGGCTAGGGTCAGATAGAAGGGGAGGAGGAGGTCCCTCCCTATCAGAGGACTAGTGAAAGGGCATAGGCGGAGAAGAGGGGATAGTAGGTGGGTCTAGGAAGGGATGAGGTAGGGGGCTACAGTGAAGATACAAAGTGAATAAATTGTAATAAATAAATAAATTAAAAATAAAAATGAAGCTTCTAATACCCAGAATGGGGTACATTTAGTTGATTATTTGGCCAGTGGGAACCCACAAACAGATTAGGCTGTTGCCAAGATCATAGATTTCTCTCTGCAAACTGACAGCAAGGTCATATTGTTGAAGAGAACACTTACGCAACTCATTAAACACGGAGAAGTTAAGTTCCTGTCTACACAAAGCATCAACCTGTTCTAGTATCTTTCCTATGGAAATATACATTTCAGGCTATAAATTCATTGAAATGCAATGGCATACTGCTTGCAAGTTATAAATATGCAATAGTAGTACAATTTTGTGGGAGTGACCAACCAATATCTGATTACCCTGAACTCTCACTCCAGAAGATGCAATCCATAGGTAGCACTGCTTTGGTGACAAAAACCTGTGACTAGATAGCACAGGGACCTAGAGTAAAAAAAATACATACATATATATATATATATATATATATATATGTTATATATATATATAACTTATTTGTTTTATATAGTAATGAAATGCCTTTTAAGTACATATGCTATACTCATCAGTGCCTTGCTCAGCCATCATCAGAGAAGCTTCCTAATGATGCAGATGGGACCCACAGCCAGACATCATGCATGGAGTGAGAAATACTGGAACACCAATCCCTATATGGGATTTCTCCATCAAATCTATCCCCTCAGGGATTAGGTAGCCCTATGAAAAAGAAGGTAGGATCAATGGCTTCATGCCCATCCAACAGAAATGAGTTCAGTAACATCTTTGGATGTTTGTTGTCTCATAACATTGCATCAATGTTCTTCCTGATGATGATGATGATGATGATGATGATGATTATTATATTTTAATGTTGCCTTATTTTATTTGTATACATATTTTCTTTTCTATTTTTACCCTACAGGCTCTTTGCATATATGCTATAGCTTCCAATTTAGAGATTTTTATAAGATTTCTAAGTGTGCACAAATGAGTAAGTCTCTTTTTCTTATGAGTTCTCTTGTGATATTTACATTCTGTTTGTTTCTATCAAATTCTCGTGTGAGCTTTGGTTTATCTTACTATGTTTTATTTTGTTGCATCTTATTTAATTGTATTTATTATCTTTTTGAAGCCTGTTTGTTTTTTAAAATGAGACAGAAAGGGGTTAGGTCTGTATAAGATGAGATGTGAGGAGGAGCTTAGAGTAATGGAGAGAGAGGAAACTGTAATTGGGATATATTCTAAGAGAAAAATATATTTTTTTCAATAAAATGAACATACAAACAAACAAAAAAGCCAACATTAGAGGGAAAAGAAGATTGAAGCTTCAACTCAAAACAATCAGCTTTTTCCCAAATGTAAAGACAGAATTTCAGATTATCTCTAGCACGCTAAATGGTTTTGCTTGTCACTAAAACAGATCATCATTTATTTTTAAAAGAAAAACAACTCCCAGGTGCATAATACTATTGATATTTTTCTCTCCCAGTAGCCTGCATAGCATCTTCCAGCTCTGTGAAAGCTATCCAGTATGGAGGAAACCTCTCACTAAGTTTCAGCTTGACTTTGATGTTTTTTTTGCGACCATGGTGTGTGGTCACAACAGATTCTTAACATCTAGTTCTGAATTGTCTGCCATATACTTGGAGCCCACCTTGTTTGAGGGGCCGGAGGCCTGTCTTCCTAACAGCTCTTAACAAGCTATTTTGAATCTTTCACTGAAAGTTTGTTGTTGTTTTGTTTTGGTACAGCCCATAGCTTTAAAAACCAAGATTATGGTGACATTAAGAACTCTTTTTTATTTAACTTTAATTGTTTATAAAATTGTGAGGATCCATATTGCTTTTTCATTAGCACTTTTGTTTGGATGGTCAGGCCATCTCCAGTTCTCCTCTCATGGTACCATGCTCCACCTTCTTCTCTGATTAATCAAGTCCATCCCCTGTGTTTCCCATGCTGCTTACATATTACCTGTGATTTATTGGCAGCTCTTTTCTTCATGCAGCATCATTCAATGACATCGTTTGGTTTCCTGGCTCCTACATATATACTGAGTTGAACGCAAATATCTAAATATTCAAATTTAAAATCTAAATTTGAGAGAGGACATGTCACATTTGTCATGGCTAGTGTAGAGCCCAAAACTTCTCAGATCTAAACAAAAGTGATATTACATGAACCTTCCGCCATTTCCTATGTACTATTTACTGTCTACTCAAACATACAAACCTTGCAGAGAAAGCTAGGGTTTCAATTTTTTGTAATACCTCATACATGATAGGCAAACACTGTGGCTCTGAGGCTTACCCCTAGTCCAACAAGCTTATCTCTTTATGAACCACAATCTGTCTTTTTTTTCCACTTCTTAAAATTTTATTATTTTATTTTATATTAATTACAGTTTATTCACTTTGTGTTCCAGCTGTATTTCCCTCCCTCATTCCCTCCCAATCCCACCCTGCCTCTCTCATCTCCTCTCATGCCCCTTTCTAAGTCAACTGATAGGGAGATGCTCCTCCCCTTCCATCTGACACTAACCTATCAGTCTCATCAGGACTGAGAACATTGTCTTCCTCTGTGGCCTGGTAAGGCTGCTGCCCCCTCAGGGGGAGGTGATCAAATAGCAATCACTAAGTTCATGTCATAGACAGTCCCTGTTCTCCATACCAGGGAGCCCTATTCCCCGTACTAGGGAGACTGAGCTGCCATGGGCTACATCTGTGCAGGGGTTCTAGGTTATCTCTATTGCATTGTCTTTGTTTGGAGTATCAGTCTCAGAAAGGACCAGGAATTTCATCTCCCCCTTCTTTCATAAGATTCCTTGCTCTCTGCCCAAAGTTTGGCTATGAACCTCAGCATCTGCTTTGATACCATGCTGGGTAGAGTCTTTAGAAACAGAATGATGGATCAATTTGGAATCGAATAGAAGACCCAGAAATAAACCCACATACCTACAGATACTTGATTTTTGACAAAGAAGACAAACCATACAATGGAAAAAAAAAAAAAAAACAACATCTTCAACAAATGGTGCTGGTCTAACTGAATGTCTACATGTAGAAAAATGTAATTAGATCCCTATTTATCACCCTGCACAAAACTAAAGCCCAAGTGGATTAAAGACCTCAACATTTACACACACTAAATATGTTAGTAGAAAAAGTGGGGAAAAGCCAGGAGACAACTTCCTGAACAGAACACCAATAGCATAGGCTCTAAGATCAACAATCAATTAATAGGACCTCATGACACTGAAAAGCTTCTGTAAAACAAAGGACACTGTCATTAGAACAAAACAACAGCCTACAGACTGGGAAAGAATCTTCACCAACCTTATATCTGACTGAGGGCTAATATCCAGAGTGTATGAAGAAATCAGGAAGTTAAAAAGCAACGCTTCCCCTGGATGGGAGAGTAGCCTTGCCAAGCCCCAGAGAAGGACAATGTAGTCACTTCGGGTGAGGCTGGATAGGCTAGGATCAGAAGGACAGGGAGGAGGGCCTTCCCTATCTGTGGACTTGGAGAGGGGCATAGGATGAAATGATTGAGGAAGGGTAGGATTCGAAGGGGACGAGGGCAGGGAAACAAAGTGAATAAACTGTAATTAATATAAAAAGTAAACATTTAATTAAAAAAGCAACATATAAAGTAATCAACATATGTTTTTTTAATTTTCATTTTATTTTATTTTTAATTACACTTTATTTACCTTGTATCCCCCCTCTAGTTCCCTCCCTCCTCCCCTTCCAACCCCTCTCCTCCTCCCCTTTTTCCATGCATGCCCCTTCCCATGTCTACTGGTAGGGGAGGGTTTCTTTTTCTTCCTTCTGATCCTAGTCTGTTAGGTCTCATCAGAGTGGCTGCATTGTCTTCCATACTGTGTGTGTTTGATTCAGTAGATTGAGAATTTTGTGTTGTTTTTTTTTTATTTTCTTTTTTTTTTTCCGTAGACTGTCTGATGTGAAAGCATGTAATGGACACCAGTTATATTATTTTGGAGCATCTTTTTCTTGAGCTGTTCTTGGGAACAATTCAACAAGATTTTTAGATAAAGAATACACAAGTTACACATATGAAATAGTTAGACTGGTATAGACAAGACAGGTGTATACAAGGAGGATCTGTTCATAGTGGACTCTCGTGTTTTGTCTCTTCTACCTTCCCTTGTCTACATAAGTATCTCTCTACCGATTGTCACACTAAAATGTATTTTCTTATCTCTTGTATATTCAGTTAGTTGGTTTCATTGGTAACATTTTATTCATTTTTGTGTTGTTATTTCTTATTAACTATTATTATTTATTACAATTTATTAATTTTGTATCCTGGTTGTGGCCCCTTCCCTTGTTTCTTCTCAATCCCTCCTCTCTCCCTCTTCTTCCCTTATCCCCTCCCCCTAGTCCACTAATATGAGAGGACCTCCTCCTCTTCTTTCTGACCCTAGCCTATGGATCTCACTTTGAACTTATGGCTTATTGAACATATGGCTGCCTGCTTCTTGTCTACATTATGTTTAACCTGGTATCTTCACCACTGCATTTCTCTTGATGAAATAACAAAGGCCATACCAGAGCGAAGATTCTTTATGTGTTCATCAGTCTGCAGATGGCCTGAGATGTTGTGTCTGTTGGCAGGATCAATGTGTGTCCAGGAACCTGTCTGATATTAGGCTGCCCCATTACTATACTTTACTTTCCCAGTCTTGCCCTTTCACAGACACAGGCAAAACTAAACTAAAATTCTCCAGTAGGTTGCTAAAAGTCTACCTGGATGAAACTGCTTACTTCCAAGCCTAAAAAGTTGAATCTGATTCATCAATCTCATGTGGTAGGAAAAGATAACTGAGTCTATGAAGCTGTCTTCTAACCTACACATGCACAGTATAACATGTGTGCACTTGTGCAAACACGCACGCAATAGATAAATGTAAAAAAATTGCATTTCTCTTGTATCTGATATTCCTCATTTACAGGACAAAGTATTTCATAACTTTGCACATGGTCTTTAATAACCAGAATGAACACATCAAGCAGCAAGAACAAAGTTCTCAGAACCACATTCATTTTCATCTTACTTTAATTTCCTTAGTCTTCAAAGTCTTCTCTGCCCATCTTTAAACTCACTTCTCAAATGATTTTCCATAAAATAAAGCATACCACAGAGCGGTAAATATTTAGTCATTTCTTCTCTGAAGAATAGACATTTGATGTGGAATGCATTGAGAGTCATGATGCAAACTTGTGTTCCCCGCCAAGGCCAAGTTCAACCCTCAGGTTTCACTGTAGCTGTCCCATGTCGTGTTTGGATGAGATGTACTCAGTCGGCACCCTGAAAGCTGTTTGTTTATTTACATCTAGAATTCAAGTCCAACATTCTCACATTCACTCCTGCTCACTTCACTATTATGGTTCCCTTAAATTCACTCTCAGGACTTGCTACCACTCTTTTTATTTTATTTATTTTTTTAATAATGATTTCTGTGAAAGGCTCTAAACAGCACTGTTCATATAGCTAACGGTCTCCAGTTCCTAAATCAAAACTAATGGTCTCCAGCATCTTCTTGCTCCATCTAACAGTAGCCCGTTTCACACAGCTGGGTACCTCTTAATCACTTAAGCACATTTTTATTTTGTTTCCTTAACTTCTGCTATCCTCAGTTAGTCCAATATTCACGGAGGTTCTTCCTCTCTTATTTGCAAGATTCTTTATAGCTTTAAGAAAACAGTTTTGCCAAAGGTTTGGTCATGAGTCTTTGCTTTGAAAACACTGCTAGTTAGAGGCTTTCAGATGAGTACAGGGAATCATAAGAAAGAAGGGGAGTTAGTCTGATGGGGAAAGGATAGGAGCTCCACAAAGACCAAATATATCTGGGCACAGGGTCTTTTCTGAAACTGACATTCAACCAAGGACCA
>REGO01000189.1:3199408-3226528 GCA_010120015.1 Rhombomys opimus
CACTTTGCTGAAGGTGTTTATCAGCTGAAGGAGTTCTCTGGTTGAATTTTTGGGGTCGCTCATGTATACTATCATATCATCTGCAAATAGTGACACTTTGACCTCTTCCTTTCCGATTTCACAAAGAAATCTTGACCATTACACACCCCGAAAACTCTTTATAATATCACTTCATAAAAGGATGGTAGTTTGTTAGGGTTAATTGGTATCACACTAGGGGCAACCAAACACTGCTTGTCACTAGGTTTTCATGGAGGAGAGGGGCTTGGAGTTTCAGTTTAAATGAAGAGGCTCATCAGGTTACTCTCCTGAACCTACTCTACCGCAGACATTGAGAGTCTCCAGTGCTGTTTCTGTTAATTACCTTTCAAGGTGATTCCTAGATCCTTCAGAGAAGCACTCCTAGGTTAGAGACTTGATAAGGGCCTTATTTAAGTATGAAAGAGACTTGAATGCATTTAAGAAAGACAAAAAAAAAAAAAAAACCAACAAAACAGAACACAACAAAACAAAACAAACCTTAATTTTCCTTCCAATTGTCCCAGGGAAGGGAACTCTCTTACTTTATTTTCACTATGTACAGTGTTTTTGTTTTTGTTCTTTTTTTCTTATTTTTCCTTTGAATTCATTCCTAAAATCTGGCTGACTTCCTCTGAAATAGTAACATTGCAACATTTGTAATTATTTTTATTACTAGTTTTCCACTCTCTATTGTAGCTATCTAAATATCCCAATAAATTAGTAGAAAATGCAAAGTAAATAAAATTTCATTACCAAAGTTATAATAACGTAATTAATAAATATTAAAGTAAGTCTATTATCTGGTGTTGAGAAAATCTTTTGAACCTAGCATATGCATATCAAAAGGCTAACACAGATAGTTGATTTTCAGGCTAGAAATATTCTTCTTAGTTGATTATCCAATTAAAAATTTTATGATATACTATTTACTTTAAATATTAAGTGTTTACAACTTGGTTTCTGCCTATGAAGAGTTGTCCCATAAGCATCAAGAGTTTGAAAACACACACACACACACACACACACACACACACACACACACACACATTCACTCAATTCTATCGTCCCCCAGAAATGTTCCCAGATGTGACATTTAAATGTACACCTGACCTTTTAATTCTAATATCAAATCAGTACTATGAATCAGACATTGAAAATGACAGATGAAAAGAGTCATAGGACTACAAGATTGTTATCACCTTCCTCAAAATTATCATCTTCCTCCTCCTCACCATTTATGTTGAAGCTAAGTGAATAACTGTGCTTCTTTTACAATTACCCCTTTATAGTTACCTATATATAAGTATGTGTGAATGATAAGGAACTTATATCAAATTCAGTATTTAGACTTGACAGCATCCCCATCTTAATATGGGTATATTAATATCCCCATCCATAATATTGAATCTCCCCTGCAGTTCTTAATGAAAGTCAGGTATTTATTTATGCATAAATTATTTTTTCCTTTTCTAAATCATCTTTTCAACTAATCAGTTCATTATACATTCTTGTAGAATATTCAGCACTTGATTATCTAGATGCATATTAATGACTCACTTTATTACCAAAAACTACTAATGAAGATGGCCCACTTTCTTTAAAAGATTTTGGAGTTTATAACTTCAGACCCAGTTTAACAAACAACCACTTGCCTGCTAGTAAAATACTGTTCTTAAATAACTGAAGTATTTATTCTGTGGAAAAGATAGGAAATTAGTTGTGAGACTAGTGATATAGTTGCCAGAAGCCCTTCTCTCTTACGCCTTGGCCTTCACTTCTTTGGGAATCATAGGGGAATCTTCCTGAAAGGCTGACTCCACTCAAGAACTTGAAATCCATCAGTTTTGTATAATGTTTGTAGTTGCTTGGTTGGTGTGGACTTATTTACATGTTTTTTATGTATTTCGGAGGACACCCAGTGTGGCATCTGCTCTTGCAAAGCACACAATAGATGGCATCAGTTAGGTGTGCCATATTTCTTTTGGCTTACCTTCTCGATTCTCATGATATCTCAAGCTTTCTATGGGAGAGGGACCTCTTCCTATAAGTACTAAACACATCTGACTATAAATAAATGCAGTTTAAGAAGGACAGGAATATGGTGTCAGGTGACAGATTTATAGTTATTAACAATTAATTTGATGTTTTCCATTTTCATAGTATGTGAATGGTTTTGCTCTATAAAAGGAAAATATTAGTGACAGTTGAAAGTAAGAATGATGAGTGTGATGAAATCTGCCTATGTACATGGGCACACCCAGATGTGTTGCATTTCTTCTCATGCTTCTGGTCACAGAAGTCATCACTGGGGGGACTCTATGAAAAAAGGATGTGTGAGAGGAGGAGTCTAAAAGCAGAAAAGAAAAGTTCAGCTTGTTGCTTTTTTGACGAGCATAATACTTTAAATTCATTGTGCAGTGGGGATTTTTGCTGTGCTTCCACAGTGACAGTCTGAAGGCCTGCCAGCGTCTGCCTTGATCTCAACAAGATTTTTACGTCAAAAGAATCATACTTGGCCCATCTAGCTTCATACCAATCCATTTAAACATCGCCCTTAACTGAGATTTATTATTAAAAGGAAAACGTCAATCTGTTTTCCAAAGTGGTTTAACAGTTTTGTGTTCTCTCGAGCAATGAATGAAATTCCCTGTTACTTCATGTTTGGTCTTTGTCTTGTTTCCAATATTCTTCAAAGAGTTGTGCGATGACCTCTCAAGTTGTCCTAAATTTGAATCCCTTAATGATATGTTATTGTTTATTTTTTACATTATTGTTTTATGAATTCTCTGTATCTTTTGGATAAAAGGCTTTATTTACAAAAAAATGTGATTTGCAAATAGTTTATGTCTGTGCTGGGTCTCTTAAGTCTAATTCTTTTTCTGTAATCTTCTAAGTATATTAATTTTACATGTATCAGTTTTAGATCTTATTGAACTTGATAATTTCTGAAAGGTTTCAGGTACACATGTTTGTCGTCTGTATGAGGGTGTCTAGTATTTTTAGCCACAGTTGTTGTAAAGACCAGCTTTGCAATAACTAATAAGGTGCTTAGAATTTGCCTCATTCCCTTACTTGTTCAGAAGACCCTGCCAACATTTATGTAATCCCTATAAAACAGTAAAAAAAAAATTCTGCTCTAATTCTTTTTTTCTTTTCTGAGACAGATTTTTTTTCCTTTTTTAAAAAATTCTTTATTAATTGCACTTTATTCACTTTGTATCCCCCCTGTGTTTCCCTCCCTCCTCCTGTCCCAATCCCTCCCTTCTTCCACCCTCTGCATGCATGCCCTTCCCCAAGTCCACTGATAGGGTTGGTCTTCTTTTCCTTCCTTTTGATCCTAGTCAATTAGGTCTCATCAGGAGTGGCTACATTCTGCTCTCATTCTTAATCAGTGTGTTCTAATATCCCAATAGTGGTAATTATGGGCATTTATATAGCTTTCAGGCCACTTGTTTTCACCCACAGCATAATCAGACAAATTTCCTGTCTTTTCCATTAGTCAGTAGTAATTGTAGACACCCTGTGACTCTGTCTCTGTGACTGTGGGTCATGACTGAAGGAGGGATCCTGGTGTTCACCCTGGTACAGACTGTAATAAATTTTGTCGTAAAACTGTTAGATATGTCTTAATAGTTTATCTCATTTTTATCAACCAGACGTAGCAATTTCTGAAGCTTTATAGTTTCTACCTAATTCATATATATGATGTTGATGGCAAAATCTTAACAGGATAAGGAGATTGCAGAATATGGTAGTTAATCTTTGGCAATTGCTTTAGCACAGGAAAAAGAAATCCCTACTTCTGCTTTACTTTTATGGCCATCTACATGACAAATACCATATGTTTCCTTTTCAAAGGCTTAATTCCAGACTAAGCACAGAATTTCAAGTGTTTCTAAGTCATCACAGAAGGCTTTGAGGGCCCCTCTTTTTTCACATGAACACAGCGAAAAATCAAATGTACCTATTAAGAGGAATAGTTGGCAAACTGCATTGGACTTTTTAGTATTTGGAATTCTCCAAAGTAGAAAAGAGTTGTAAACCACTGTTACTTGTTTAAAAGCCTCTTTCCCTTTTCTTGCATAAAGCTGATATCTGGACAATAAATGGATAGTTGTTTGTCAGAAGTTTTGTTCATTCTACATAATGAGGAATACGATATTGTAAAAAGAGTTACATAAGATTCCATGCACTCTGCCCAACAGTTGGCCATAAGTCTCAGTGTCTGCTTTGATAGTCTGCAGGGCAGAGGCTTTCAGAGGCCCTCTGTGGCAGTTTCCTAGGTTATTTCCTGTTTTCTTCTTCTTCTTCTGATGTACAACCTCTTTGCCTTTTAGGATGGGGATTGAGTATTTTAGTCAGGGTCCTCTCTCTTGATTGGTTTCTTTAGATGTACAATTTTTAGTAGGTTTATCCTGTTGTGTCCTTATGAGTGAGTATATACTGTGTGTGTCTTTCTGCTTCTGGAACAGCTCACTCAGGATGATCCTTTCTAGGTCCCACCATTTACCTTCAAATTTCATCATTTCCTTATTTTTCATTGCTGAGTAATATTCCATTGTGTAGATGTACCACAATTTCTGCATCCATTCTTCAGTTGAGGATCATATGGGCTGTTTCCAGCTTCTGGCTATTACAAATAAAGCTGATACAAACATGGTTGAGCAAATGTCCTTATTGTGTACTTGAGCCTCTTTTGGATATATGCCTAGGAGTGGTATGGCTGGATCTTGAGGAAACGTTATTCCTAGTTGTCTGAGAAAGCACCAGATTGATTTCCAAAGTGGTTGTACAAGTTTACATTTCCACCAGCAGTGAAGGAGGGTTCCCCTTTCTCCACAACCTCTCCAGCAAACTCTCCCTTGAGTTTTTCATCTTGGCCATTCTGATGGGTGTAAGATGAAATCTCAGGGTTGTTTTGATTTGCGTTTCCCTAATGGCTAATGAGGTTGAGCATTTCTTTAAGTGTTTCTCTGCCATTTGATATTCCTCTACAAAGAATTCTCTGTTTAGCTCTGTTCCCCATTTTTTAATTGGATTACTTGATTTGCTGCTTTTCAGCTTCTTTAGTTCTTTATATATACTGGATATTAGGAATCTTATGTAAGAAGTGGGAAATAGTAAGAGCTGGAGAGAACAGGAACCACACAAGGAGAGCAACAGAACAAGAAAATTTGAAAACAGGGAAATTCCCAGAGACTCATACTCCAACCAAGGACAATTCATGGAGATAACCTAGAACCCCTGCACAGATGTAGCATATGACAGTTCAGTGTCCAAGTGGGTTACATAGTAATGGGAAGAGGGACTGCCTCTGACATAATCTGATTGGCCTGCTCTTTGATCACCTCCCCCTGAGAGGGGAGCAGCCTTACCAGGCCACAGAAGATGACAATGCAGCCATTCCTGATGTGATCTGATAGACTAAGATCAGAAGAAAAGAGAAGAGGACCTCCCCTATCAGTGGACTTGGGGAGGGGCATTCATGAAGAAGGGGGGAGGGAGGGTGGGGTTGGGAGGGGAGGAGGGAGGGCCTTATGGGGGATACAAAATGAATAAAGTGTAATTAATAGTAAATAATAATAATAATAAAAAAGATCAGCAAAAAAATTGTTTCATGAGAAGAGAATCATTGTTTGAAGGATGACTCTTTAAGACTCAGGAAGTAAACAAATAAAACAGCAAGTTTCATGAACTCTCCAAAGCTTGCAAAGCTCACAAGGCCCCTCCTAACGGTGTAAAAGAAATTCCAATTGCTTGGGTGATGAGACTTTCCCAGCAGTATAGTTGCCTCTAAGTTGTGTATTCAAAAAAACCACTTTCCTGAACAGTTGGCTGTGCCAGGTATGCTTGTGGGTTACAAAACTACCCTTGAACCATTAAAGCTCTTGTGAATAAACTTTCACTAGAAATTCTATAAGAGTGGTGCTACCTCAAGATCCAGCTCTACCACTCTTAGGCATATATCCAAAATATACTCAAGTACAAACAAGGACTTTTGCTCAACCGTGTTTGTAGCAGCTTTATTTCTAATAGCCAGAATCTGGACACAACCCAGATTTAACTCAACTCAGGAATGGATACAGAAATTGTGGTATATTTACACAATGGAATACTATTCAGCAATGAAAAACAAGGCAATCATAAAATTTGTTTGCAAATGGTGAAAACTAGAAAAGATCATCTAGAGTGAGGCATCCCAGAAGCAGAAAGACACACAGGGTATATACTCACTTATAAGTGGCTATTAGACATATAATATAGGATAAACATACTGAAATCTGTACACCTAAAGAAGCTAATCAAGAAGGAGGAACATGGGTAGGATGCTCAGTCTTCATTCAGAAAGGCTAACAGGATAGACATCAGAAGAAGGTGAAAATAAGGAACAAGACAGGAACCTACCACAGAGGGCCTCTGAAAGACTCAACCCAGCAGGGTATTAAAGCAAATACTGAGACACATAGCCAAACTTTGGGTAGAGTGCAGGGAATCTTATGAAAGAAGGGGGAGATAGAAAGACCTGGAAGGACCTGGAGCTCCACAAGGAGAACAACAGAACCAAAATATCTGGGCCCATGGGTCTTTTCTGAGACTGACTCTCCAAACAAGTACCTTTCATGGAGATAACCTAGACCAGCTGCACAGAGGTAGCCCATGGCAGCTTAGTCTCCAAATCAGCTCCCTAGTAAGCAGAGCATAATTTTCTTAGTAGAAAATCTATGTAATTCTTAGATGAAAAATTCAGGGTCAATAATCAAGTTTGACAATGTTACAAAATACCAGAATAATAACGATTGTTTTATTCTGGTATAATTTTACTGCAAACAAGAAAAACATATTAAAATTCAGTTCGTAATTTTTTCCTTTTAAAATATTTTGTTTTTCTTTTTTTTAATTTTTATTTTTATCAGTTACATTTTATTTATTCTGTATCCCAGCCGTGCCACGAACCCTCATTCCCTCCCAGTCCCTCCCTCCCTCACTCATCACTACTGTGCCCCTTTCCAAGTCCACTGATAGGGGGGGACCTCCCCCCATTCATCTGATCCTGTTTTATCAGGTATCATCATTGAGTTCCTGTTAGAAATAGTCCTTGTTCCCCTCACTTGGGGAAACCAATTGGTTACTGAGCTACCACAGGCTACATCTGAGCAGAGGTCCTTGGTTGAATGTCAGTTTCAGAAAAGACCCTGTGCCCAGATATATTTGGTCTTCGTGGAGCTCCAATCCTTTCCCCATCAGACTAACTCCCCTTCTTTCTTATGATTCCCTGTACTCTGCCAAAGGTTTGGTCATGAGTCTTTGCTTTGAAAACACTGCTAGTTAGAGGCTTTCAAATACGCTCAGTAGACCCCTGTCATGCGTTCAATGCATATCCCATCTGTCTTTCTAAACGAGGATTGATCCTTTTACCCCATGTCCGCTCTCTTGATTATCTTTTTTAGGTGGATATATGAAATATTTTGTTTTTCAAATAGCATAGAATATGCTGGATAACACCATGGCATCTTTTAACCAAAATATGTTTTACTTTAACATTGAAAATATGATTTCATTTCTTCTTCGCTTCATTTGTAACAGATAACAATCCAACTATTGTTTTGTGTTTCCAGCTTTGTTTTTTTCATAAATACTCTATTCATATTATCTCACAAATATAAATAAGTTCCATGTGCTTGTATTGAATTATACACATGTGGCATATTTTAATTTATGTTGTATTAAGTTCACTGGATTCCTTTTGCATTAGGTTTATCGCTTTCATTCATTTTGAAAAGTTCTTTTACATTATCTCTTCAGGTACTTCTCTATCTTTTTTTGGATTTAAGTGTCATTTTCTGCATTAGACGTTGATTCTATTTTTTTGTTCACTTTTACCGACCTAATTTCTGTTTAAGTTTTTATTAATTATATGTCTGTAGCTGTTTTGTTTATAAAAATGATCCTATTCCTGCTTGCCTATTTAAAAAAAAAAAAGAAAGAAACTCTAACACTTTTATTTATTGTGAAAGCTAAACTTGGGTGAAGTAATTTGTTTCTTTGTTTGTTGTTTATGCCCTCTCTGGGATGAGTATGTCTATTCATAACTTTGAAATTAAAGTTGCAAAACTGTCAAAAATTCAGAACTAGTTGTAACATTGTGTGTATATATAGACACATATATAGTTTTTAATTATTCAATAATTTGAAAAATGTCTATGATGTATTTTGATAAAATCCATACCCTTTTCTTGCCTATCCAATTCTTCCCCCAGTATACCATCACTCTATCTTCGCAATTTCATGTCCTCAGTTTTTAAAGCTTACTGAATTCACTAATTGCTGTCTGTACATTCCTGGGTATAGGGCCCTCTTCTGGTGCATGGGTACTTTCATAGTAAGAGTTATATTGTGACAGAACACCATGAGTAAAAGCAAGTTGGGAAGTATGGATTAATTTTAATTTACACTTCTCAGGTTGCACTTCATTGTTGTGGGAAGTCAAGACAGGATTTCAAGGCATAAAACAGCAGATAGAAATTGAAACAAAATTTTTTGGCTTTATTAGTCTCCTTGTGAAGCTCCTGTCCTCTCCAGGTCTTTCTATCTTCCCCTTCTTCCATAACATTCCCTGCCCTCTGCCAAAGTTTGGCAATGAGTCTCAGCATCTGCTTCAATACACTGCTGCTGGTTTGCTTCATTGAGGACCCTCTGTGGTAGCTTCCTGCCCTGTTCTCTCTCTTCTCCTGCTTCAGATGTCTACACTGTTTGTCCTTGTGAATGTGAATTAAGCATTTTCCCAAGGGCTGTCCTTGTTTTTTAGACTCTTTAGGACTATATATTTTATTATGTTTATCTTCTGTTATATGGAGATCAGCAGAGCCAAAAAAAAAAAATCTGGGCCCAGGAAGGCCTGCAGAGACCAGTGTTCCAACCAAGGGCCATGCATGGAGAGGACCTGGACCCTGCTCAGATGTGGTCCATAAACAGCTCAGTCTCCATGTGGGGTCCCTAGCAAGGGGAGCAGGATCTGTCTCTGACATGAACTCAGTGGCCAGCTCTTTAATCGGCTCTCCATATGGAAACAGGCTTGATAGGCCACAGAAGAAGATGATTTACCCAGTCCTGATGATAAATGATAGGTTAGAGTAAGATAGTAGGGAAGGGGGACCTCTGCTATCAT
The DNA here is from genome assembly GCA_010120015.1 of Rhombomys opimus. Lineage (NCBI taxonomy): Eukaryota > Metazoa > Chordata > Mammalia > Rodentia > Muridae > Rhombomys > Rhombomys opimus. The sequence continues at coordinate 3,208,596 of REGO01000189.1, forward strand.
TAGACTACAGGAGGGTCATAGGGAGAGAAGAGGGAGGCTGGGTGGGACCTGGAGGATATGGGGAAAGGAGCTACAGCCGGGAAACAAAGTGAATAAATCATAATGAATAATAAAGGAAAACATCCTAACAACATGAATCATCAGAAACAATATGAAAAGAAAATTAAAACAGAAATAATGGTAGAAAATAGTTTACTGGTTTACACATTTTTTTTTCTTGTACAACAAAGTACCACATTCTCAGTGTTGTTACTGCCTCTAATGAACTGGGCTGTTAAGAGTAAACGTTAATCAATAAAATCCCCCCGCCAAAGACTTGCCTGCATGTCAATCTACCATAGACTTTTGTCAATTAGGATGACTTTTTCCCAGATGTGTGTTGGTTTATGTCAAGTTGACAAAAACAACCAGGACATGAAGACTCTTGAAGGCCACATCCTTTGAAGAGCAGACTATCCCTCCCACCATGACAATTAATTGCAAACTTCTTTTCTCTTAAAAGTGGGACTTTATGAGTCCATGCTTTGTTACATGATTAATTTTTTGACTGACTTGTCACAGTTTCTGTGAATGCTCTCATAACTGCTCTGAGTTCATATTGCAAAGGTCCTGTGTATCCAGGAAACACTCTTTTCATGTAGCTCTCACTGTCTTTTCACACCCTGTTCACCCTGTTCTGCAATGACCTCTTGTGTTTGCAATGGAAGGATTTGATATAGATATTACATTAGCCACCATAAAATCTGTTGTTCTCTACATATTGATCAATTGTAAATCATTGTGTAAATTGCCAACTATTGCAAAAAGAAGCTTTTCTGTTGAATGGTGAGAGGTGTACTAATACACGTATATAACAATAAGTCGTTTGGAGTTGGTTCAGTACTATCTCTTTTGGAGAATAATAGTATATTCTCCCGTAGGGACCATGGCCAGTTTAGTCACAGGTTCTTGACACCAATAATTTTGTCAGACATGAGTTCATTTGTTGTGGAGCATGCCTTAAATCCAGTCAAAAGGTGGTTGATTACTCTCCTGGCACTCATGCCACCACTGCACCATTAGGCATATGTTTTTAAAAAATAATTATAGTAATTCACATGCCTCACAGATGGGTGGTATTGTTATTTATCCTCTCAGGTAGCACATATTATGTTTTTCAGTACCATGAATGTTATTCAGTAGAGATGGAGCTTCCATGTAATCACTAGGTAGATTTAGATATGTTATATGACTTCAGTATTTCGTTTCCTCACCTAAAATTTCTGGATGGTATTCAAGAGCGATGTCAATAAGCTACAATATTTGGGAGACCTCACTGGTCACAACTCCAAAAAAGATACCCCATTCTTAATTGGAAGATTTTTTTATTCATAATATGTGAAGCCTTAAAGAGGAATTGTCCCTTGTTATATGATAACTTCATTTAAATTATTTTTATATAAATGCCTATTTTAGGAAGCTTCTATAGGTGTAGGTTTGTATGGGACTACTATCAAAGGATTTTAGTTACAATGGTGTTCCAATTAATCATCTTGTTTTCTGTCTGGATTTTCAGCTGTTACAATTTTATTGATTCTACACATACTTCAACCAGTGTAAATATTCCCTGCACTGAGGCAATGCCTCAATTTATTTCAATCAGGTACTTTTCCATCATGGAATTTGAATCTTATTCTCTGCCAAATCCTTCTTCTTTCAAAAGACTCATGCATTACCAGAAATCTGTGTGTTTCCATCATACTAGGAAGAAGAGAGGTTTTATTTTTTTTCTGAAGGACAAATATGATAGGTTTTAAATTTCACAGCTTGCCATTTCTAATCTATTCATAGTACATTCAAAAGTAAATAAAATACTCAATCTTCAGTCAATGACTCTGTAGGGGAATTGCAATGGGAAAAGAATACTAGAATGATGCTGCAAAATATCACCATCCTGCATTGATCTGTCATCAACTGCAAATAGGAACATTGCTCCGAGATTTACAGAATAAGAAGAAATGAGGTGTCTCTTTAAAAAAATGATTTATTGGATCAAGGAAATATTATTGGCATACTTAACTCTTCCCACCTTTGATATTATTACGTTTTCAGTTTTAACTCATTATGTAACAATTTTTTGACAATATATTATTCCTTCTAGATATTCTTATTCTTAACCCTGAACTAATGTAGAAGGAGATTCCAGAATCTCATACTAAAACCATCTTTTAATATTTTGGTTTCTTTTGATAATGTTAGTCTGACATACCTACTGTTTAGTCTCTGTACTTCCTTCCTTTCTTCTTTTCTTTCCTTTTTTTCTCTTCCTCTTCCTTCTTTATTCCCTTCCCTCCCAACTTCACTTTCTTTCTTCTTCCCTTTGTCCCTTTCTTGCTTTTCTTTTTCTCTCTTTTTTCTTTCTTTCTTTCTTTCTTTCTTTCTTTCTTTCTTTCTTTCTTTCTTTCTTTCTTTCTTTCTTTCTTTCTTCATTCATTTTATTTGAAAGATTAGATAGTGCACATATATTCATCAAAAATAAAGTTATAAAACACCAAACATCATTGGGCCATGATAAGATTTTATTTTTGTTTTTTTATTACAAATATGAAAGAATTGCTAGAAGAAAAGATGTAAAACAAAGGTAAAATTACTGACTTGATTTATTTTCTAACTACTTTGCAATTCAGACAGGATTTTTAAATTTATTTATTCATTTTTTAGTAATTATAGTTTATTCACTTTGTATCCCAGCTGTAGCCCCCTCCCTTGTCTCCTCCCAATTCCCTCCCTCCCTTTCTCATCTCCTCCTCTGGTCCTCCCCAAGTCCACTGGTAGGGGAGGTCTCCTCCCCTTCCCTCTGACCCTAGCCTATCAGGTCTTTTCAGGACTGGCTGTCCTGTCTTCCTCTGTGGCCTGCTAAGGCTGCTGAGGGGGGAGCCAGCCACTGTGTTCATGTTAGAGACAGTCCCTTTCCCATTACTGCGGAACCCAGTTGGATAATGAGCTGTAATGGGCTACATTTGTACATGTTAGTATGTTTATCCTATATTTTATGTTTAATATCCACTGTAAATGAGTATATACTGTGTGTGTCCTTCTGCTTCTGGGATACCTCACTAAGGATGATCTTTTCTAGTTCCCACAATTTGCTTACAAATTTCATGATTTCCTTGTTTTTAATTGCTGAGTAGTATTCTATTGTGTAAATGCACCACAACTTCTGTATCCATTTCTCTGCTGAGGTAAATCTGGGTTGTTTCCAGATAATGGCTGTTATGAGTAAAGCTGCTACAAACATGGTTGAGCAAATGTCCTTGTATGGTTGAGCATCTTTCAGATATATGCCCAAGAGTGGTGTAACTGGATTTTGAGGTAGCACTGTTCCTAATTTTTTGAGAGTGCACCAGATTGATTTCCAAAATGGTTGTACAAGTTTACATTCCCACCAGCAATGGAGGAGGGTTCTGCTTTCTCCACCTCCCCTCCAGCATGTATTATCACTTCAGATTTTGATCTTAGCCATTTTGATGGGTATAAGGTGAAATCTCAGGGTCCTTTTGATTTGCATTTCCCTAATGGCTAATGAGATTGAGCATTTCTTTAAGTGTTTCTCTGCCATTCAATATTCCTCTATTGAGTACTCTGTTTAGCTCTATAATAGATTTTTAATTGGATTACTTGATTTGTTTGTGTTTAAGTTCTTGAGTTCTTTATATATTCAGTATATTATCCCTCTGTCAGATATAGGGTTGGTGAAGATTCTTTTCCAGTCTTTGGCCCTCGTTTTGTTCTTATGAAAGTGTCCTTTTCTTTACAAAATCTTATCTGTTTCATGAGGTCTCATTTATTGATTGTTGATCTTAGAGTCTGTGATGTTGGTGTTCTGTTCAGGAAGTTGTCTCCTGTGCCTCCTGTACAATAACTGATCTTCTGGAGGTATCTCAATCTCTGATCTCAAGCTGTACTATAGGGCAGTAGTAATAAAAACTGGATGGTACTAGGATAGAAACAGAATGGCTTATCAATGTAATCAAATAGAAGACCCAGAAATAAACCCACACATCTACGCACACTTGATTTTTGACAAGGAAACCAAAACCATACCCTGGAATAAAGATAGTATAGTCAACAAATGGTGCTTGTATAACTGGATGTTTACATGTAGAAAAATGCAAATAGATTCATATTTATCACCCTTCACAAAATTAAAGTCCAAGTGGGCAAAGACCTCAACATAAAACCAGACATGCTAAATCTGTTAGTAGAAAAAGTGTGGAAGAGTCTTAAACTCAGACAGGATTTTGAAACACATTCACCAGTGTAAATTAATAATTTTAGATTATTTTAATTGACTTACAATAATTATGCGCATTAATGGCACACACAATGACATTTCAGTACATGTATACAAGATTCACAAATGAAACCTAAGTGATTAGCATTTTCATCTCTTCGCCATTTCTTTATGTAAAGAAAATATAATAAGTACTAAAATACAAAGAACAAGAATAAATGCTGGTTTCCTTTTGTGCAACTGGATAAAGACCTGACAAAAAAAAAAGCTTTAGAATTGATTAGTGGTGGTATATTCCACTGATACTTAAAACTAATAGCTATCTACTCAGGAAACTTAATATTTCTTGGTCTCTCACCTAAGAGCTCCAAGCATGCCTGGAATTCAATAGATTCTATCTGATTCAAAACGTGGATGGTGAGAATAGTTCATACTTCTAATGTTTGTCCTTAGACCTACTTACTTGCTATGTTGCTTTCATTTGCAAAGAAGCTCTGTGAAAATACTTCAAATACAGTAACTCTCATGTTAATCTTTATTTTGAATCATTTTATAATATACACTGTTTGTGTGTCTGTCACACAGACATCAATATGACATAGAACCTTGGAAGTGATTGGCAATCACTCTATAATTAAGATGTATTCCCACCTAAATATGTAGTCTTTTATTTTGTTACCCAAGCCAGTTACATTAAAATACCCATAGATCCTTCCCTTTTATCCTGGCTATAATTGTGTGAGTTTCCTATTTTATACTCAATGAAATTGTATCTGCCTTAATATTCTTCAGGTTACTTTTTAGTAGCCTTAGCTAGCAGAGTCTTTCATGTTTCCCTAGAATTTTAAAATAAAACAGCCATTGTATTAATGAAAATTTATTACCACCAAGAACATTATTTGGAATGAATCTTACATTTCTAATGACAACGCATGGAATTTTTGTCGTTGCATCTTTAAATGTTTGCTGAATCAAGAATAAAAAAAAATGTTTACAAGGTACCTAATACATAAAGGACAATGTTCACTGTCACTCAAAAATTTTTTTTCTGAGTACATTTAATATATTCCCTCAAATATAGAGAATTTAAGAAATAACAGTGGTGATGAGGGAGGGAGGGAGGGACTGGGAGGGAACGAGGGTTCGGGGCATGGCTGGGATACAGAATTAATAAAATGTAACTGATAAAAATAAAAATAAAAAAATAAAAATAAAAAAAAAGAAATATATCAAGAAACTCAGTTTCTCTTCTTATAAAGCAAATTAATTAGCCTGTATTTTCAACTATGGTTGTAGCTGGTATGATCTAATAAAGGAGAATGAAAAAGGTACTCTTTGGCCAAAGTCTTCAAAGATTTAATACATTCCTGGTACTGTGAGGTTTATTTGGTAGCATGTGGTCATTACTTGAGTTATTATCTCCTCCATTAGATGGCGATTTCATTTAAATTTCATCTTACAGGGAAAGTTTATAAAACACTGGATGTAAAATGAAAGTGAAATGACAGTATATTTTAGGACAGGATTCTTACAAGTTTAATAAAAAGACATCCTAAGGAAAGTGAAATACTCCATCCAACATTGTAATTCATTATGACATGAAGTAAATAAGCGGCAATAGCTTCAGAAATCCCTGAAACTGACCAAATTATTTAGGCCTCTTCCTCTCCAAGAACAAATAAACACTAAAGATGACTGAGATTCACTTGTAAGTAAACCCAGTTGCCTGGAAAGCAGAGACCCGCTGAACTCTCTGGAAGAGGCTCAGAAAAATTGAGCCATTTGGAAAGATACACTCTATGCTGCTGAGTTGTCTGAAGGTTGCTAAGGGTTCTGTTTAAGTTATTTGTCATCTATGCTGTGGAGGGCTTTGGTGATGAAACTGTTTTTGAGTAACTTCTGCTTCTGTTAAGAACCTCTTCCCTATATTTATGTGTTCAGTCTTTCACTATTTTTTTCTAGCTTGGAGAGTAGGTGTTTCTTCTTTTCTTCTTGGAATAGTGTCACAGAGCAGAAAGTAATACAGTAATAGATCATAGACTTCCAATCACTATAGGATAATGGCAATGCTATCCTCTGCAACTTGACAATAAGACCCAATTACTGAAGACACCAAAGATTTATGAGAAAGAACTTGGAGAAACCTGACTAGTATAAGACATCATCAACTTTACCCAGCTATGAAACTGAGATATGTAATATGATCAGCATGTCAGATATGGACACTGGTTTCTTGGTAACCAACTATTTGTTACTGGAATTATAGCCTGATTCATGAAATAAAACCCACACCAGATATTGCTAATGAAGAGAAAACCAACAAATATATAGGTAATGAGCATAGGGTATGAGCACAGTTAATGAGCATTATGCTAAATGAATACAGTAATAAACCAACTTGTAATAACAAATTTAAATACCCATAAATCAGTACATCACCCAACCTTGTGAATAAAAACTTCTTGCAGTAGGTGATAACTAAGAGATACCAATAACAGGACATTGTCCATTCCTGAATGGAATATCTTCATTATATTTCTTTCCTCAAAGCTCAGGAATTGTTGTCTATATGGGAAGGAAAAATCACTATAAGAAACAGAGGTAGTAGCTGATTTTTAAGGAAACCTTTTTTTTGTTTGTTTTTTTTTTGTTTTTTGTTTTTGTTCTCCAGACACAACAGGATAAATTCACATATGTTCACAGCACCTGTGACAGCATGCATGAAACCTAAACACATTCATGACATGCAAAATGTCAGCATGGAGAAAAAAGTTGACACAATTTCCCACTTCCAGCCATGAAACTCTTTACAAATTACAGCTGTTGAAAAAGGGAAAATAGTGGGGTGACACTGGGTTTATCAACCACTATCCAGAGAAGAGACCATGCGCAAGAGCAGATGACCAACACAAAAATGAATGGGTTTTTTTTTGTTTGTTTGTTTGTTTTGGTTTTTTTAAAGAGAGTGACTGTGCTATATAACTCAATCTGCTTAGAAGCCAGTACATACCGTGTGTGCCTTTCTGGGTCTGTGTTACTTCACTCAGGATGATCTTATTTAGTCTCATCCATTTGTCTACTAATAGCATGATTTCCTTGTTTTAAATTTCTGAGTAGTATTAGGAATAGTGTTAACTCTAGATACAGCTGTACCATTCCTAGGCATATAGATAAAATATGCTCAAGTATACAACAAGGACATTTTCTCAACCATATTCGTAGCAGCTTTATTTGTAATAACTAGAAACTGGTAACAATGCAGCCACAGCTGGACTCCCGGGTACAGAGGCTGCAACACCCTTGAGCTGTCTGAGCCCACAGTTGGCTCAGCAGATCCAAACCTGCCAGTAGAGAACAGGAGGAACGCCTGTGCATTTCTATTTGACCTGCTAGAGAGTAGATGTGCCCGAAGTGCCTGCAGAGCCCCAGATCCAGGGTACTTCTAAGCTAGCAGACAGACATCAGAAATCTCCCACACACACATCCACGGAGGGAAATAGAGGGTTTCTTGGGATAAGGAAGCCCTGGCTCTGTGGAGCTATCAGCGGAGTTTAGGCAAATAACTCTAACTGGAGCTCAGTTAGAGATGATTACCAGTAGCCTGTAGGCCACTAATGTACTCAGGGAACTTCCACACGCAATCATCACCAGTGCATATGATAACTTCAGCGCCTCAGACCCTTTCAGTGACCGAAAGGCACCCCTCACTCACACTCAAGGCCTCTACGTTCTCTAGCACCCTGTCCCTCAAGGCAAACTTCTACCCACAAGCACACGCTCTCCTGCATTTGTCCTTCTGCACCTGTTGACTTTCCTCCCACAGGTACAGCTGAAGCACCAATGCACATGCTGAAACTATTGGACCTTTCTCATCTCCCTGAAGAATTCTCCAGATGCCAGAGAAAGACAGTACCAATGTAAACTGCAGAACCCAAGAACGAACAGTGCAGGTTATGGTTAAGCAAATGGCCGAGGTAGGCAAAAGAACACACCCAATAAAAATCAGGAAATCATGGCTTCACCAGCAACTCCCCAAATCAATGGATACTCCAATGCATTGGAAACACAGGAAAATGACCTTAAAGATATGCTTATCCAGTTATTAGAATCACATAAAGAGGAAACAAACAAATCTCTCAAAGAATTGACCTCCCAGATGGAGGCTAAGAAAGAGGAACTGAACAAAGTCCTCAAAGAAACACAGGAAAATATCACCAAAGATATAGAGGGACAAATAGAGGCAAAATTAGTGGCATATAGAGAAGAAACGAACAAAAAATAGAGGCCATCTAACCCTAGCTTGTCAGGTCTCATCAGAACTAGGTGCATTGTCCTCCTCTGTGGCCTGGCATGGATACTCTCCCATTAGGAGGAGGCAGTCAAAGAGCTAGCTAGTGAGTTCATGGCAGACAGTCCCTGTTCCCCTTACTAAGGAACCCACTAGTATACTGAGCTGCCATGGGCTACACCTAAGCAGGGGTTCTAGGTTATCTCCATGAATATCCTTGGTTGGAGTATCAGTCTCTGACCACAACAATTTTCAGTGGTATTGACAGTTAGTCTCCCATTCTAAGGGTTGAATGGCCTAACGTTTTATTCTCTTGCATGACCTATTTCTTGATGGAAAGTTTTGCCATGCTTTTCACTTGAATTCTGTTTAGTGTATATGTGGGAATTAGTATTTATTCCACATTCATCCTTGATGCTTGTGCCCAACCAGGCTCCCAATCTAGCTCAAGCTTATCTGTTATATTTTATTTGCAACAGTCATGGGCCTCTCCTTTGCATTAATTTGCTTTTATTAAATACCAAATATTGGATTATCATTTCCTTGAACAGAAGTCCTCTTACTTACTAATCTTCTTATTTAATGCATTACAAAGCAGGATGATGGAGACAGTATAGCTAATTGGGAATATTTTCTAATTTGGATACAGAACATGTATTTTTTTTTCCTTCATATTCATAGAAACACATTAAACAAGGGGGCACAGAATTCATAAACTCATTTGAGCTTCTCCATGGTGGGTAATATTCAATGAAATTGCATTAATAATTGAAACGGAAACTTTTTAATCAACTGAAGGACAAACACAAAAAGCAAGAAATGAAGTTTCTGGATGGGAAATACAATGTCAAGCTGTAGACTGAGGGCATATGAATGTGACAAAAGGTAGACATGGATGCTAGTTTCTTTTATAAATCATTCAGAGGACTAATAGCCCAAACAACGACAACAAAAACAAACAAACAAACAAATTAGTATGTAATTTTTTTCTCTACTCTCAAAATCATGGACATGGAAAACCACAGGCAACTGCCGCCTGATCCTGTCTTTTTACATATGCATGCTGAATGGCCTCGGGCATAAGAAAACATGAGCTGAAATCTTCTATATATGTATATTTGAACTGCATATATCCAATAGCACGATACAGTAGCTGTTATAAAGACTATATATGATTCCATACATAGAAGAAAGCCAGAAAAGGGTTTGAGACAAATAGGTGGGAGGTATACAAAATGATGGAGAAAAAGAGGTAAAATGTAATATTCAAAATAAAAATTCAAATTAAAGCTTTAAGAAAGGCATTCAATAATTAAATAGAAAATAATTATGTATAAAATTAAATAAATGTTAACAGCAATAAGCATTGAAGTGTTTATTAATAAATTCACTACAGGTAAAATCAGTTTAAACTCATGTTTTAATGTTAGTGAATTTGTTATATTGTTAAATATTTTTAAAATAAAAAGAAAATAAATTTTGTCTTATAATGACATTACATTATCTAATTGTAAATTTTTTAAATACAGTATAAAGAACTTTATACTTGGTACAAAATATACACATGAGACAAAAAGATTCAGGAATCATTACAAATAAAACTTGACTAATGAAGCCATAAAGGATTGAATGGAAATAGAACTTAGAGAAGACAAAACAAAACAAACAAAAATTAAGTGCAACAATCATATGTAGCAACCATAATGAATGGACAATAAAAAATGAACCTGGACTAAAAACACTTACCTATTTATTGTGTCTAATATCCTCTGATTAACTACTTTAAATCAATATATCAGAATGCACATGTAACTTGCATATTTGCATCAGTAAAACAGAGTCATTACGTTGATGTTCGCCAAACATATCACAACAAAATAAACATACCTGTTAAATAAGAAGTGGAGAAACTAAAATTATACAGTTATAAGATTCATGGGCATAAAAGTTTAATATGAAAACAGAAAACTACTAAATCTGATAGTTTTAACAAAATAAATTAACAAAATTGCAATAAGAATAAATTATTTAATTGTGTTGACTTAATGGCTAGAATCCAGACAAAGCAAACCAGATTATCAAAAAAAAAAAAAATAAAATAAAATAAAAAATAAATAAAATAAAAGAGAGAGAGAGACTTTTGAATCATGATCTCAGTGTGGCAATCAAACAAGGATTTTATAAAGAGTGATGGAGAAATGTTGTGCAAAGACATTTTAGGCAGATGATGTAAGCAGTGAAAATGCTCTGCTGTCATATTTTGTGGGTTGCATGGACCACAAAGGAACTAGTGAGGTTGCACAATGGAGAGAAAAGGGGGTAAAAACAGAGATTTTTTTGAGAAGATTTTGGTGACTATGATTAAAAAACACTATGGCTAAAATAAAAGCCAGAACTGAAAGACTTTCTAAGGATTTTCACTTCAGAGGTTCTACAAAGAGATAAAAAGATCAAGAGAAAGTGAGACAAAAGCTGTTTTCTACATCTTGTTCTTTGACATGTTTAGATTATAGATGTGCTGTGTTTGTTTTGAACAGAAGAGGCTGGCTCCCATGGAGCCTATGAAAGAAACCACTTCAGCATGGAGTTGATACAGAAAATTTTCAGTGATGGTAAGGAAATTTATAAAGTCCATTTTTAGCTATGGACAGACTGGGTGACCAAGATCAGTGACAGATAATGTGAGAAAACAGATGCTCATGCAATAATCTGTATATATTTTGTGGATTTGCTATAAAACTGATGATTCTCTGGGGTGGGTGCCAGGTAGCCTCATGGGTCTTCACTTGGTCTAGGTTAATTACTCTCCATATGCTACTCTGCTAATTATTGTCCACATGGCACTTAGGTTAATTGCCACCACATTTATACATATAGGAAAATTAACTTCCACATGGTACTAGGCTAATTACCCCTCATGTACTGCGAGGGTAATTAAGCTTACATGGTTCTGGACTATTATCCTCCACTTGATACTGAGTTAATTTCCCTTTACATAGTACAAAGTTAAATACACATCAGCTTCATGTGATACGAGGCAGTATAAAGACACACTAAGCACTAGAAGTACATATATGATACCCTGGAATAATCAACCTTCATAGGGTACTAGGTAAAAACAAAACAAAAATGGTACACAATTAATTATCTTTCACAAGACACAAGGCTAATTGTCCTTCTATGATGCTAGGGTAATTACCCATCACAGAGTGCTAGGGCTGTTATACAGGTATCAGGGCTACATTACTAACTGCATAATCCCTTTCAACTGTTTGAATGAAAGTCAACAGTATAGAATCAGAATTCCCAGAGGCAACCAGCAATATGTCAGAGGTTATTAGTAATCTATAAAACTGGCTGTGTTTGTTCCTGAACTTACACAACATAAATTGATTTTGGTAATCATTTTTTTTGTCTTGGATTGTTTGACAGGAATGAATATTCTTACATATCCCTGTCCCCCAAACACAGAGTTGGGTCACCCTTGCTATGGACACTGCATGGATGCTATGATACCCATGCAACCAGCAGGCTTAGGGTTTAGTGTAATGAGAAGTTTGATTTACTACTTGGGAGAAAACACAGTAAGGTCTCTTGAACACACACACTCACAATGGGGAATATAAAAGACAGAGCTTAGTTGTTTTTCTATGCTCAGCAAGGTTATAAACCATGAAGAAAATCATGATTTCAGCCAAATTTTACTTATTTTGTACTTTTAGATTCCAGAAATCTATATAATAAGTTTATGTTTTTATCTTGTGAAGATTTAGCAATGTGTTAGAACACCAATGGAAAATTAATATCACATTTAACTTAAATCTCATATAGTTTTGTCTGGATATATGTATTCTGAGAAAACTGTTACTCTGAGTTTTGGAAATTACAACACATTTTGAATAACTGGACCTCAGTGCTCAAAGATAGTGTCCCTTGTTGACATTTTAATCAATAGTCAAAGAAAAGTTTCATAGTTCTACAATCTCAGATGCATATGGATTATATAATAAGATGAAGTATATAATAAGAATGATGGTACCCTTGTTGTTTGGCCAATTGTTATGAAGGAAATACATTGAAATACTAAGCTATAATATTCATTTTTCTGTCTGTCGTGCATCTGTGATGTCCTACACAGCAACTCCTTAGATTCTACCAAAGAGTTATGATCAAGATTTATGTGCTATCCTTTATGTGTTCTCTTTCTGTGATCCAAATTTAAGACAAGACTAAACTTAAGCTGTCTCTAAAGATTACTACAGCTAAAGAGATATAGAGCATTATGTGGTAAATAATTTACTCAGTTGTTATCAAAGCAACAATAACAAAACAAAAATTTCTCTCAACTTTTTTAATTAAAATTTTGTTTGTTTACATTAATTACATTTTATTTGCTTTGTATCCTAGCTGTAGCTCCCACTTTCATTTCCTCCTGATACTACCCTCCCTTCCTCATCTCCTCCCGTGTCCCTTCTAAGTCCACTGATAGGGAGGTCCACCTCCCCTTCTATCTGACCCTAGCTCATCAGTTCTCATCAGGACTGGCTGCAATGTCCTCCTCTGTGGTCTGGCAAAGCTGCTCTTTCTGCAGGAGAGTGTTGGTCAAAGAGACAGCCACTGAGTTCACATCAGAGACAGTCCTTGTTCCCCTTACTAGGGTACTCAATTAGATGTTGAGCTACCATGGGCTACATCTGAGCAAGGGTTCCAGGTTATATCCATGAATGTACCTTGGTTTGAGTATCAGTCTCAGAAAATACTCCTGAACCCAGGTATTTTGTTTCTGTTGCTCTCCTTGTGGAGCTCCTGTTCTCTCCAAGTCTTACTAACTACCTCTTTCATATGATTCCCTGCACTCTACCCAAAGATTGGCTGAGTCTCAGCATCTGCTTGGATGTCAGAACAAAATGAAAGCCTACAGACTAGGAAAGAATCTTCACCAAACCCACATCTGAGAGAGTGCTAATATCCAGAATATATAAAGAATTAAAGAAGTTAAAAAACAACAAATCAAATAATCCAATTTAAAAATGGGGCACAGAGCTACACACGGAATTCTCTGTAGAGGAATATCCAATGACAAAGAAACACTTAAAGAAATGCTCATTGTCCTTAGCTATCAGGGAGATGCAAATCAAAACAATACTGAGATTTCACCTTACACCTATCAGAATGGCTAAGATCAAAAGATCAAGTGACAAAACTTGCTGGGGAGGTTGTGGAGAAAAGGGAACCTTCACCCATTGCTGTTGGTAATGTAAGCTTGTACAACCAGTATGGAAATCAGACTGGCCCTTTCTCAGACAATTAGAAATAGTGCTCCCTCGAGATAAAGCTATACCACTCCTAGGCATATATCCAAAATATGCGCAAGTATACAACAAGGACACTTGTTCAACAATGTTTGTAGCAGCTTTATTCATAATAGCCAGAACCCGGAAATAACCCAGGGGTCCATCAAGGTAGGAATGGATACAGAAATTTCCCTCAACTTTTTATAATCTTTTTACTGTATAGTGCTTTTTGACTTATAATATCCTGTGGATATTTAGTTTTCAACTATTTTTTTTCAATCTCTAAGCTGTCTCTTTACTCTCTTGTCTGTTTCTAGTGATTTGCAAAACATTCTTAGTTTACTGAGGTCATTTTTATTCTTGTTTCAATGTGAAATTGGAAAGGATCTTCACCAACCCTGTATCTGACACAGGGCTAATATCCAGACTATATAAAGAACACAAGAATTTAAAAAGCAACAAATCAAGTAATCCATTTTAAAAAGTGGATAGAGCTAAATAGAGGAATATCAGTTGGCAGAGAAACACTTAAATATTCAACATGCTTATTCATCAGGGAAACACAAATCAAAACAACCCTGAGATTTCTCCTTACACCCATCAAAATGGCTAAGATAAAAAACAACTCAAGTGACAATACATGCTGGAAAGAATGTGGAGAAAGAAGAACCCTCTTCCAATTGTAAACTTGTACAACAACTTTGGAAATCAATCTGGAGCTTTCTCAGATAATTAGGAATAGTGCTTCCTGAAGATCCAGCTATATTACTCAGGTGAGGAGTGTATAGAGAAATTTTGGTACATTTAAACAATGAATACTACTCAGCATTTAAAAACAAGGAAATCATGATATTTGTAGGTAAATGGGGGGAGCTAGAAAAGATCATCCTGAGTAATCATCTGGGATATATTTATCCCAGAAGCAGAAAGACACACATGGTATATCCTCACTTATAAGTGATTATTATACATATAATATAGGATAAGCATATTAAAATCTGTATACCTAAAGAAGCTAAGCAGGAAGAAAGATCTTGGGTAAGAAAAGCAAATGGAATGGACATTGGAAAAAGGAGAAAACAGGAAAAAGGGCCTCTGAAAGACTCTACAAAGGGCCTCTGAAAGACTCTACCCATGAGTGTATCAAAGCAGATGCTGAGGCTCATAACCAAATTTGGGGCAGAGTGCAGGGAATCTTATGAAAGAAGGGGAGATAGAAATGCCTGGATGGGACAGGAGTTCCACAAGGAGAGCAAAAGAACCAAAAAAATCTGGGCAAAGGGGACTTTTCTGAGACTGATACTCCAACCCACGGCCTGCATGGATTTAATATAGAACTCCTGCTCAGATGTAGCCCATGGCTGCTTAGTCTCCAAATGGGCTCTCTAGTAAGGAGAAAAGGGGCTGTCTCTTACATGAACTCAATGGATGGCTGTTAAATCACCTTCCATGTTGGGAGAGTAGCCTTATCAGGCCGCAGAGGAAGACAATGCAGCCAGTCCTCATGAGATATGATAGGCTAGATTCAGAGGAAAGGGGAGGAGGACCTCCCCTATCAGTGGACTTGAAGAGGGACATGGGAGGAGATGAGCGAGAGAGTTGGATTGAGAGGGAGTGGGGGAGGAGTCTACAGCTGGGATACAAAGTGAATATACTGTAATTAATATAAAATAAAATAAATAAAATAAATAAAATAAATAAAATAAATAAATAAATAAAATAAAATAAATAAAGTGGTGTCAACATAAAAGACATCTACCCTGGGAACATCATGAAATATTTTCTTATTTTTCTTATGGTTGTTTTATACTTTCACATTCTAAATTTTGGTATGTAGTTTCAAGTAATTAAATTATATAATTATATATTTTCAAGTATATTATTTTCCAATTTCATATAGTGATGTAAAATTTGAAATGAAATATTATATTTTTCATAAATAGACATCTCCATTGCAAACACCCATAGATTTTTATCGTAGTACGTTATCCACTGAGTCACAAGCAAACTTAAACTCCAAATATCCATTCCATGCTTATAATAATTCTTCAGCCTTTAATATAAATCCTATATCCCTTGTGCCTTTTTTTCCTATGAATACAAAGTATATTTCTAGTTTCAACCTCTTTATAGCCATCTGGTGTTCTTTCCATCTACACTGTAGGTTAAAACATAGTTATAAATCCTTTTAATGGGTGTACTCTAGCCTTGATTTTACATTCTAACCAGGATGCTTTATGGCATGTCTGGGAATACACACCTTTCTAAATTCCTTGCCAAATATTAATTAGTAATTTTATTGCTAGATTTCAAGACCAAGAAATACACTTTTATAAAGAAATATAAGGGACCCTGTCATCATTTTTTTTTTTTTTTGTCTCTACAAAGAACACTAAAACAAGCATTACGTTTTTCCCACAAGGAAGCAAGGAATAAGTTGCATATCATGCAGATTTGCTGCAATGATCTTTCTGCTTACATTCTCCCTTTTCCCTCTCCTATCACTTCCAAACACTTTACCACTCTGCTTCAATATACAAGAAGTGTGCAACACTTAACATCTGCTCCGGCCAGCGGAGCCTGTTATTCCGGAAGAGAATCCGAACCTGTGAAAAGATGAGCTGAGAGAAAGGAAGGAGTCCAAGCAAACAGGTGCTTGTCAAGGACCAACTTTACTGAGCAGAATCAGCTTTTATAAAGGGTTCAGGATAAGGAAGTAGGGTGGGTGAAAAATTACAGATTCTTCTCGGCCAGGGGCCTGAAACATCTTGTGATAAGCCACGGTTCTGTGAGCGCATCTCTGTTGTTACCAAGCAGTATGTTTACCGCAGGTAAGGAAATGGGCAAGTTGAGGCAGGTTGATGAGTTTCCATAGGTGGTCTCTGACATCTCCAATCAGTATGTTTACTGCAGGTAAGGGAACAGGCAAGTTGAGGCAAGTTGGTGAGTTTCTACAGGTGGTCTCTGAAGTTGGCGAGTTCCCTCAGGTGGTCTCTGACAAACATCTGATAAACTTACGCTGTCCTCAGTAGATGTAGGTAGGAACTGTGCACAAACTTTTCTAATTCTGTGAGTAATTCAGTACTCGCACTTTGTTCAGTAAAATGTTCTCAAGATCCCTGTCTCTGTCATCCTCCACTCTCTGAGCTCCCTAGGACAGCCTCACTGTTGTACACAGGGAAGAAATGCGCTCACTATAGTTGGCTCATATGAAATAATCAATTCTTAATATTGATTGATATATTATTTGTCTTTATCACTAAATTTCAAGATTAGTTTCAGAGAGTTGTTGAAAGCCATTTCCTGTGTCTGGAAAATTGTTCAGTGGAGTAAGCACCTGTTTTAGCTGCAAGAGAACCTGAGTTTGATTCATAGCATCCGTAAAAAAAGCGAAAAAGAGTGTATATCTATGAAACCTAGTGCTGAGTACTCAGAGGTAGGAGGATACGTGGGTTTATCTGTCTCACTAGCCTTCTTCAAAAAGAAGACCTTCAGTGAAAAGACATTGTCTCTAAAATTTAGATGGAAAGCAAGTAAAAGAACAATCAAAACTGACATTTAATCCCTCTGCATGCATGCCCAAGTGCACCATGCATTCTTGTTCTTGTTCTTCTTCATCATCTTCATAATGCCCTATGGATGAATTTTCCCATATGTTCTCGTATAATAATGGTGATAGAATTTTTTTTTTTTACTTAAAAATTAGGCTACTTCTGATGAGAACTGATAGACTAAGATCAGAAAGGAGAGGAGGACCTCCCCTATCAGTGGATTTGGGGAGGGGCATGCATGCAGAAAGGGGAGGGAGGGTGGGATCAGGAGGGGTAGGAGGGAGGAGCTTATGGGGGGGATACAAATGAATAAAGTGTCATTAATAAAAGTTAAATAAAAAATAGAAATCTCCCTCAACAAAAAAAAAGGTTATGCTAAATGATAGAAATCCTACCCATTTTCTTCTTTCTCTTTTATTTTCAAGTATCTACTCATTTATTTATTCTCTCTCTCTCCGTTCCTCTCCCTCCTTTCCTTCCTTCCTTCCTTCCTTCTTTCCTTCCTTCCTTTCTTCCTTCCTTCCTTC
>REGO01000189.1:3226538-3308552 GCA_010120015.1 Rhombomys opimus
CCTTCCTTCCTTCCTTCCTTCCTTTCTTTCTTTCTTTCTTTCTTTCTTTCTTTCTTTCTTTCTTTCTTTCTTTCTTTCTTTCTTTCTTCCTTTCCGATTTCCTGAGACAGGGTTTCTCTGTGTAGGCTTGGCTATCCTGCAATTTACTCTGTAGAGCAGACTGGCCTGGAATTTTCTGTCTCTGCCTCCTGAGTGCCATCATTTGCTGATCACCTGCGTAGCTGTCCTCACCCCTTGTCAGCTGCAGCACTTGGGAAACTGGAATGCTCACATTGACTGGGCAGCACAGTAGAGCTGTGGTTGAGCCAGCTCCATGGGCATAAAAGCAGGAGAGCTGACCCTGCCTCTTGCTGGGTGCAACACTGGGCAAGCTAGCAGGAACAGTGTTTCAGGTGCACAAGAGCTAGTAGACTGACCACCAAGATACCACTGAGGCTCAGACATTGAGTTGGTCCATCCCAACATCTATCTCATCTATGAACTGCTGGAACTTGTCAAAGGGCTGATCTTGAGGATCTAAACATACAGGATCTCCATGACACAGGACAACAAGAGGATAACCGAGAGTACTCATGGTGTAGTAGAAATCAGTGACTTCAAACCAGACCAATGGCTCATTCCAATGTACAGTTGCAAGTAAAGATGTATGCAAAAAACGCTATACTGAGGGACATAATGTGACACACAACTCCCAAAAGATGTTTTCTCGTCTTTGTTTTATTTTTTTTTTTATTTTTGTTTGTTTTCTTTTCTGCATGAAATCACAATGGCAGAGGGTGGAAGTGAAGGCATTGAAAGATAGGTGGGATTGGAATACATGATGTGAAACTCACAAAGAATCAATAAAAAGTAAAAAAAATGAATCTACACTTTTGCTACAAGGTTTCATTCACCTGAATTCTCACTCCCTTCATGCAAATCTTCATGTGAATATGTTTGGAATTCTCATGCTAAATCCATATTTTCTATCTTTCTTTCTTTTTAATTGTTAAAAATACAAGCATTAAAACCATGCTCATATTTATATTCATCTTCCATTGTCATAGTTCAACCCAATATTTGAAAATTATTGAAGACACTTAACTATTTACATATATTGTTCAAATAATGAATTCTGAATTGTTCTCATTCTCCCCCTTTAATTCCAACACTAATACTCTCATATAAGCCAACATTAAATCTCCTCTGGAAAGCTGGTTCCTAGCACATTGCATAATTCCAGTTACTGCACAGCCAAGTTATGATTATTTTTTCTCTTAGTGATTAAAGTGAATCTTTAAAAACCCAAGCCAGATTTGGGTTATTTGTAATCAAACTATCAAACTTTGCATTTGCATTAGGTAAAGATAACACTGAATATTATCTTATTTTGTTTTTTTAAATGATTCGTTATGAAGTGATTACCTGCTTTATAGACAACATGAATGTTTCCTTCAATATGAAGCTTATAGTTTTAAATATATCAGTACTCTAAACTCTGTAGTCACTGAGATATTGTAAATGGCTTAAAAGAACGAAGTACATCCAAGTAATAAACACATTATTAGAAACATCATGACGCTTTTTTTTTTCAGGAAATCACTCAAAAGTTCACTCACTTTCTAGGTAAAATTATGCTCCAAATTACTCTGAATCGTTGTCTATCATACAGAGCTATTTGCATAGGGTAGCCTTTGAATAAATTGATGTTGTGTGGTCTTAAAAAGTGTATACTAATATAATTATATTATTTTTCTGTAGATATTAATCTTCTAAGTACTGTAATTCAGAAAAAAGGTCTTGGGACCAGCTATAGACCTATAATTTCTCACATGTATTTTTAGCATCATAAACTGTAAGGTATGAAAAAATGCTATGTGTGAAAAAAAGTTTGTTACAGATAAAATAGTGATCAATGAGTGAATCTTCAATATGTTTATATAGTCAAGGATATATCAAGGAATTATTTATTCATCTCAAACTATGGTGAATGTAAGGCTTCTAAATAGTTCTGTCTAAGACATGAGTCAAACAAAATATTACTAAAGTGATTATTCTTCCTACCACCTGGTAATAAAGGAAAAAATAAGATGAAGATAGAAGAGAAGAAATAAAAAAATGAAGGAAATATACAGGAGAGATGAGGGGCGCTCAAAATCTTGAAAGACAGTGCGTAGGATAGAGACTGGGATTTGGTGAGTATGAGCTTTTATAACATTTCTGGAATGTTGCTTTGTTTTGGGAATACTACAATAAGCAAGTGAACTTCATGAAAAGAAACAAAACAGCTCACTTACATACTATGATATTTTACATATTCTTAATCTTTACCAATAACTATTCCTCTATTTCCTTTAAAATGAAAGTTGAAAATTCCATTTTTAGTTATACCATTACTAGGCACATACCCAAAAGATGCCCTACCATTCAGTAAGGACATTTGCTCAACTATGTTCATAACATCTGTATTTGTAATAGCCAGAATCTAGAAACAACCTAGATGTCCTTCAATGGAATAATGGATACAGAAAGTGTGGTAATTTATATAATGGAATACTACTCAGCAATTAAAAACAAGGAAATCATGAAATTTGCAGGCAAATGGTGGGCATGAGAAAAGATCATCCTGAGTGAGATAACCAGAAACAGAAAGACACATATGGTATATACTCATTTATAAGTGGATATTAGCCAGATAATATAGGATAAACATACTAAAATATAGTCCTAAAAAAGCTAAACAACAAGAAGGACCCTAGGGAAGATGCTTAATTCTCAAGCAGAATGGAAAACGGTATTCACATCTGAAGTAGAAGAAAACAGGAAACAGGACAGTAACCTTCCACAGAGGACTTCTGAAAGACTCTACCCATAAGATTAGGGAAAGAATCTAATTCTGAGACTTATAGCCAAACTTTGGGCAGAGTGCAGGAAACCTAATGGAAGAAGAGGGATATAAAAATACCTGGAGGGGACAGGAATTCCACAGGATAACAACAGAGCCAAAAACCTGGATCCAGGGAGTCCTGCAGAGTCCTGTACACCAATCAAGGACCATGCATGGAAAGGACCTCAACCCCCTGTTCAGAGGAAGCCCATAGGCAGCTCATTTTCCAAGTTGATTCCCTAATAAGGGGTACAGGGACTGTCTCTTACATGAACTCAGTGGCAGGCTCTTTGATCACCTCAGCCTGGGATATGCAGCTTTGCCAAGCCACAGGGAAGATGGTGCAGCCAGCCTTGATGAGACCTGATAAGCTAGGGTCAGATAGAAGGGGAGGAGATCCTCTCCCATCAGGGAACTAGGGAAAGGGCACAGGGGGAGAAAAGGAAGGCTGGGTGGGACTGGGAGGAGATGAGGGAGGGGTTTGCCACAGGAATACAAAGTGAACAACTTGTAATAAATAAATAAATAAATACATAAATGAATGAATGAAACTTAAATTTATTGTTAAAACTAATGTCAGTGCTATCTCTTTTGTTCTTCCATGATCTCGAAGCATCTATTCCAAATATTGGGGAGTCTTTGAACACAATTTTCTTAGTCTAAATTGGAAAAAAATAATTGTGTGTATTATAAATAGAACTGTGTTCCTCAAAATGTATTTGTTGGTATTCTAACTCCTAAAATACCCCTCAGAACATAATACATCTAGGGAGGAATTTGAATTTAAATGTTGACATTGAAGAGTGTCTCTAATTCAATGAGTCTGTTTTCTCACAAAAACAGGACATGATACCAAGCTTCTCTTTGGGAATCCTATGAGCATCAGCCAAAAGCTGCACAAAGAAAAAAAAAAATCCTGATGGATTTCTATATATTAAGCCACCCTGGCATGCCTAGGATGAAGCCCACTATATCATGGTGTACAATTGACCACTGACTGTTTATAGATTCACCCCATGTTGAGCTCACTGTATTAACTTCTTTCAGCATCCTGCTACTGTAGCCATGCCTCCCCTTGCTATCTTGCCACCAAGATGGATTCTAGCACCCTGGAAACATCAACCAAAATAAATTCTACTTTCTAAAGGTTGCCTTGGTCAAGGTGTTTTATCACAGCAATAAAAAAGTAAGTATTGTACCAGGATACACAGTGACTGTTTTCTTGACTTAGTTTCTAGAACCCTGAAAGGATACATTTTTGGCCATCTGGGCTGTGGAAGTTTTAAATTATCCTGCACCCAATAGTACTACAAATGGTTCAATTATCTTGAATATTTGAACTGAGATATACAGTTAATATTCTTTTCTAAGAAAAATTGATATTTATTGATAAAAATATTCAAATGTAACAAATACTCAGCCATCTAATACTAAAAAAAACCCCTTTGTTCTTTTTGTGTTTTATTTTAAACATTTTTAATTTCACTTTTAGTTTTTCTCATTTGTTTATTATCAGTTTACACCCTTGTAGCTCCTTCCTTTCTTCCCTCCCAGTCTCATGTTATCTCCCTCCCCCTCCTACTCCCCATTTCCTCAGAAAAGGTGGGCTCCCTTTCCCATCTACACCAGCTCATCAAGTTGCAACAGGACAGAGCATGTCTTCTTCCTCTGTAGCCTGTCAAGGCAGTCCAGCCAGGGAAAAGTGATCTAAAAGCTAACAAGTGAGTCCTCGTCAAATGCAGTCCCCATTATCTCATTAGAGTGCCCATGTGAAGCCTAAGCTGCCCATCTGCTGCGGCTTTATAGGGAGCCTTGGTTGATGCTTCAGTCTCAGCAAAGACCTCCAGGCCCTGGTTAGTCAGTTTGGTTGTATTGCTCGTGGGGCCTCTGTCAACTCTGAGTCCTTTTCTTTTTCGTCACACTATTCTCCAAGACTCCCTATGCATTGCATCACCCAATGTTTAGCTGTCTCAGCATTTTTTTTTTTTTTTTGAAGTGTTGCTGGATAAAGCCTGGTATTCTCTGATAGGATGGGTATTTGTTTGGGCCAGGCATGTTTGGGCATTCCTCCAGTCTCTATACTATCTGCTCTATCTTTATCCCTGCATATCTAGTAGGCATACTGTGAGGCACGGACCCAAAAAAAAGAAGTAATAAGAAAAGTAATAAGAGAAGTAACAAGTGAGGATACATAAATCTCACTCAGAAGGTGAGCTAGAATAGTCGGAGGTAAGGGCTGAAGAGTGAAAGCAAGGTAGGAGAAGGGGCACAGAGTGTTAAGAGTGGGCAGATCAGGTCTGAGGAGAGCAAGTGGAAGAGGAAACAGGCCTCAGAGTAAAAGGAACCTGGGGGAGGGGACATCTCTGTGACAAGCTGCAGACATAAGTCAGGGCAGGCTACTCAGAGCATATAAGGAGGATTCAAGCAGAGACAGGTAGAGTCACAGACCATAGAAAGGGAAGAGCACATCCTCTAACTACAGTAGTCTTCTAGTAAAGGACCGGGAAAAGCAACCTACCCACCAAAGCATGAGTGGGTACTAGAAATACAACATAGAATAAACATACTAAAATCTGTGCTTTTAAAGCAGTTAAGCAAGAAGGACTCTAGAAGATGATCAATCCTCATTCAAAACGGCAAACTGGATAGACATCAGAAGTGGGTGAAAACAGGAAACAGGACAGGAGCCTACCACAGAGGGCCTCTGAAGGACTCTACTGATCATGGCATCAGAGCAGATGCTGAAACTCATTGCCAAATTTTTGGGAAGAGTACAGGGAATCTTATGAAAGAATGGGGTGATAGAAAGACCTGTAGGGGACAGAAGCGCCACAAGGAACCAACAGAGCCAAAAATTCTGGGCACAGGAGTCTTTGAGAGGTCAATACTTCAATCAAGGGCCATGCATGGAGATGACCTAGAACTCCTGCACAGATGTAGCCCATGGGAACTCAGTCTCCACGTGGGTTTCTCAGTAAGTGGAGCAGGGTCTGTCTCTGACATGAACTCGGTGGCAGCCTCTTTGATCATCTTCCCCTGAGGGGGAGGGGAGAGCAGCTTTACCAGGCCACAGAAGAAGACAATGCAGCCACTCCTGATGAGATCTGATAAGCTAGGGTCAAATGGAAGGAAGGAGGACCTCCCCTATCAGTGGACAAGGGGAGGGGCATAGGGGAAGAAGAGGGAGGGAGAGTGTGATTGGGAGGAGATGAGGGAAGGGGCTACAGTGGGATACAAAGTGAATAAATTGTAATAAATAATAAATGTAAAAAGAGAAAACAAATAAACAAACAAACCAAAAAATTTGAGCCAGTTATTCTTTATGGATGAATATAATGACCTCAGTACTTTAGACTGTATTTTTATGTCAGAAGATCATATCACTAGGTATTTGCTTTTAACATACAGTAAAAAGCAGAATTCCTAAAATAGTTTTATTTACCTGATTGATGTAAGTTTTTATGAAAATAGTCATACTATATTCCCTGTTAAGTTTACTGACCTATAATATGTACCTTATTAATATTTCAAGGAGGATTTTATAATTTAACATGGCTAAAATAATGTAATTTCAAATAAACTTTTGTAGAAGAAACTAACAACTAATAATTAAAAGAAATCACATGTACCACTTGGAACAGTTTCTTAATTGCAACTCATTAAACCAAATTGCAAGGTATTATTTCTATTATACTCTCCAAAATAGACCTCGTTATGCTTTTTTTCTGACAGTTTTACACATTGTAACAGTAATTTATAATATTTGATACTCAAGATGCTTATGTAACAAGATAGCCTCTATGTTGTACATGGCACAGTGAGAATTATTTTTCACCTCAAAATTTATTGAAAGTATCAGAGCAGATTTTTCATTCCTCATTAATATCTTAGTAAACATTAAGAGAATGGAAGCAGATGGATGCAGTTTCTAACATTTTTTTCTGCTGTTTTAAAGTTAACTACTATGTTTGTAATAATTCATAATACAGTATTTCATTATGCTCTATGCCTAAGGAAAAAATCACTCTACTAAAAATATTACAAAATAAAAATGTCATTCTATAATGAGTCCGTATGTATCTCTCATTATAAGTAAACTCTCAGGGATTTAAATGGAATTCGGGAAAAGCATTGTTATAATTCTATTTTATGAATCAACTACGCTACTCTAAGTCTAGTGAGCAGATATTAAGGGCACTATTTATCCTAAATAGCAGAAAATTTAGGCAATGTCTGTTGCAATGACATCAGCACATTTACATGGAGAAGTGATCATGTTCTATTTAGTTTATATATATTGTGACAACAGAACACCATTGTTGAGCATTGAAATACAACAAGCAGTAAAAGGGAGCTTATAAAATACAGATTGAAATATCTGAATGAGTTTCTACTTGTCATAAAAATTTTAACAATAACAAACATAGCTTACTTACATGAAGGCAGGTTTTACTTTTTTCTTGGTTATGAAATTGCTTAGAATATATTCCATAAATATTACCTGTTTGAAGCTGGCTGCTTTATGAGGATATTTTGTTGCATATCTCAGCATAAAATATCTAAAATTATACTCAATGCCCACATTAATACATGTGAAAGTTAGAACTCTAAGTTATATCAAGTAATCATTTTTAGTATTTTCTCCTTCTTTTCTCTCTTCTCAACAACTATAAGGAATTTGGACAAATTTGACAAATTTTCACACTCCAGTCCTTCCACTTTCACACAAACCTAATCAAATCCAGTTTTCATGACAATATTCAAAACCTTGTCCTTGTTTTTGACACCTCGTTGTATTCTGAGGTTTGTTTTTTGTTTTGTTTTTTTTTCTATATGTACATCATTGAGTGTGTACATTCTCTTTTTAATTTTATATATTTTTTTCTTTATTAATTACACTTTATTCCCTTTGTATCCCCCCTGTGGTTCCCTGCCTCCTCCCATCCCAATCCCTCCCTTCCTCCACCCTCTGCATGTGTGCCCCTCCCCAAGTCCACTGATATGGGAGGACTTCTTTTCCTTCCTTCTGTTCCTAGTCAAGTAGGTCTCTTAAATTCCTACACAAACACATTTATTTGCAAAACCCATGAACTAAAATACTCTATTTTACTTCTTTATATATATATATATATATATATTTTATTTATTATGTATACAATGTTCTATCTGCATATACACTTGCATGCCAGAAGAAGACACTGGATCTTATTATAGATGGTTGTGAGCCACCATGTGGTTGCTGGGAATTGAACTCAGGACCTCTGGAAGAGCAGGCAGTACTCTTAACCTCTGAGCCATCTTATTCTTTCCACTTACTTATAACCATTCAGTCATTTTATTCTTACTCTGACCTTACTTCCTGTTTCCTCTCCAGTCTCATACACCTTGCCACATAGGTGGAAATGCCATGATGAATGTCAATAGGTGACAAATCCTAGATTGTTCTTTAGGGAACCTCCCTGGATCATTTGCTACGAGTAGGTTATTGGCTGTGAAACACTAAGAATCCACTGTATAAGCTTGCCTCTTGTCCTTAGATTATACTCTGTCTTACTAGACTTGTAACTAACTATTGGTATGCTAATAGTTTCAACTCTAATTTCCAATGTTTTGTTTCAAGTAATGTTACTCTCCAGAATTCAATTATTAGCTTTTTTTACTTTATACCATCTCTCTGGGAATTTTGCTTGATTATTGTGGGTGTTTTGTAATCCTAGGCTTTCCCTTGTCATCCTTTGTCTAGACTTCTCTGAGATTTCACTTCTCATTCACCAGGTGTAATGCACATCTGCTATCTCTTAAGTTACTATGTATAATAGCCAAGAATATAGATAAAAACTATAAATATCCACTTATAAATGAGCATACACCATATTTGTCTTTCTATTTCTGAGTTACCTCACTCATGATAATCTTATCTAGTTCCATCTATTTGCCAGCAAATTCATGATATCCTTGTCTTTTATTGCTGAGTAGTATTCCATTGTGAAAATGTACTACAATTTCTTTATTCATTTCCCCCTTGAGAGATTTCCAGGTTGTTTCCAGATTCAGTCTATTATTAATACATGCTATGAACATGGTTGACAAAATGTCTTTATTGTATACTTGAGCATATTTTGGATATATGCTTAGGAGAGATATATCTTAATATTGATATTCCTCTGTCTAAAATTCTCTATTTAGCTCTCTTCCCCATTTTTTAATTGGATTACTTGGTTTGCTGCTTTTCAGCTTCTTTAGTTCTTTGTATATACTGGATATTAGTCCTCTGCTTTACAAACCTTGAAAAAAAGATTCTCAGCTTCATTTGGAGAAACAAAAAACCCAGAATCTCCAAAACGATCCTGTACAACAACAGATCATCTGGAGGTATTTCCATCCCTGATCTCAAGCTGTACTACAGGGCAACAGTAATAAAAACTGCATGGTATTGGCATAGAAACAGAAAGGAGGATCAATGGAACCACATAGAAGACCCAGAAATAAACCCACACACCTATGAATACTCGATATTTGACAAAGAAGCCAAATCCATTCAATGGAAAAAAGACAGCATCTTCAACAAATGGTGCTGGACCAACTGGATGTCTACATGCAGAAAAATGAAAATAGATCCATATTTATCACCCTGCACAAAACTAAAGTCCAAGTGGATCAAAGACCTCAACATAAAACCAGATACTCTAAAGCTGTTAGAAGAAAAAGTGGGGAACAGCCTAGAACTCATTGGCACAGGAGACAACTTCCTGAACAGAACTCCAACAGCACAGACTCTAAGAGCAAAAATCAATAAATGGGACCTCATGAAACTGAAAAGCTTCTGTAAAGCAAAGGACACCATCATCAAAACAAAATGTCTTCCTACAGACTGGGAAAGAATCTTCACTAACCTTTTATCTGACAGAGGACTAATATCCAGTATATACAAATAACTAAAGAAGCTGAAAAGCAGCAAACAAAGTAATCCAATTAAAAAATGGGGAAGAGAGCTAAACAGAGAATTCTCGACAGAGGAATATCGAATGGCAGATAAAACTTAAAGAAATGCTCATCCTCATTAGCCATCAGGGAAATGCAAATCAAAACAACCCTGAGATATCACCTTACACCAATCAGAATGGCCAAGATGAAAAACTCAAGTGACAACACATGCTGGAGAGGTTGTGGAGAAAGGGGAACCCTCCTCCACTGCTGCTGGGAATGTAAACTGGTACAACAACTCTGGAAAGCTATCTGGCGCTTTCTAAGACAATTAGGAATAGTGCTTCCTCAAGACCCAGCTATACCACTGCTAGGTATATACCCAAAGCTTGCTCAAGAACACAAAAGTGATACTTGCTCAACCATGTTTATAGCAGCTTTATTTGTAATAGCCAGAACCTGGAAACAACCCAGATGTCCATCAACGGAAGAATGGGTACAGACATTATGGTATTTCTACACAATGGAATACTACTCTGCAATCAAAAAGGAGGAAATCATGAAATTTGCAGGCAAATGGTGGGATCTAGAAAACATCATTCTGAGTGAAATATCCCAGAAGGAGAAAGACAAACACGGTATATACTCACTTATATAGACCTATAAGATATGATAAACATAATAAAATCTATACACCTAAAAAAGATAATCAAGAGAGCAGACATGGGGTAAGATGATCAATCCTCGTTTAGAAAGACAGATGGGATGTGCATTGAATGCATGACAGGAGTCTACTGAGCATATCTGAAAGCCTCTAACTAGCAGTGTTTTCAAAGCAAAGACTCATGACCAAACCTTTGGCAGAGTACAGGGAAACATTAAGAACGAAGGGGAGTTAGTCTGATGGGGAAAGGATAGGAGCTCCATAAAGACCAAATATATCTGGGCACAGGGTCTTTTCTGAGACTTACATTCAACCAAGGACCATATATGGATATAACCTAGAACCTCCGCTCAGATATAGCCTGTGGTAGCTCAGTAACCAATTGGTTTCCCAAAGTGAGGGGAACAAGGACTATTTCTAACAGGAACTCAATGAAGATACCTGATAAAACAGGATCAGATGAATGGGGGGAGGTCCCCCCCTACAGTGGACTTGGAAAGGGGCACAGTGGTGATGAGGGAGGGAGGGAGGGACTGGGAGGGAATGAGGGTTCGGGGCACTGCTGGGATACAGAATTAATAAAATGTAACTGATAAAAATAAAATAAAATAAATAAAATAAATAAATTTATTCTTTAACAATTTCAGAAAAAAAAAAAAAAGAACAGTAGAGGACAGCAGCGGTCTGCATTGTGTGGGTAGAGGTTCTTTTCAGGTTACCTGATTTGACTGTGGCAGGTTGAGTAAGAGAGCTTTTCTATGGGGCTTTCTGCAGTGCTTCTCTACCTCTTCTTTAGGGCCTTCTTGTTGGGCTTCTACACAGAATTTGTACTCCTCCTTGCCTTGTAGTTGGTTTTCCTATTTGTCTGCTGAGAAGTTTCTTGATGACATTCCAGAAGTACTTACTGGACAGGTTATGTATTGCCTAGTTCTTGGACTTAGCTATGTTTTTACATTAACCCCGAATTCCTTAGACAGGAAGAAAGAGAACGGTCACAGTGAAGCACAGGGAATCTACAATGATCATTTTTTATTGAAGTCGAAAAAAAATGAATATTTTATTAAAACTAATGTATCTTGGATATGTTAATTATAGACACAAAAGTAAATAAAAGGCTTGAAACTCAGCAATTCACACAATAACATGCTATAGTTAAGGGTGTCTAAATAAAATAAATATTGCATATAAACATAACCACTAAATTTAGATCTAGAAAATTACATACATACTCAATAGTGATATATAGCAGTATAACAGTATGTTTCTGTGACAAATATCATTCATAAAAAAGTTCCATTACAAGTAAAAGTTCTTAATGAATGACAGTTATTTTTTAACTTTTTTATTATTAATTATGCTTTATTCACTTTGTATCCACCATAAACCTCTCTCTCCTCCCCTTTTAATCCCATCTTCCCTTCCTCTTCTTCATGATGCACCTCCCCAAGTCTGCTGATAGAGGAGGTTCTCCTCTCCTTCCTTCTGATCCTAGTCTATCAGATCTCATCAGGAGTGGCTGCATTGTCATCTTCTGTGGTGTGGTCAGGCTGATCCCCCTTAAGGGGAGGTGATAAAAGAGCAGACCAATCAGTTTATGTCAGAGGCAGTCCCTGTTCCCATTACTATGGAAACAACTTGGACACTGAGATGCCATGGGCTACATCTGTGCAGGGGTTCAAGGCTATCTCCATGCCTGGTTCTTGGTTGTAGTATGAGTCTCTGGAAAGCCCCCTGTGTTCAGATTTTTTGGTTCTGTTGCTCTCCTTGTGGAACGCCTATCCTCTCCAGATCTTACTATTTCCCAGTTCTTTCATAAGATTCCCTGCACTCTGCCCAACAGTTGGCCATAAGTCTCAGCATCTGCTTTGATACACTGCTGGGCAGAGCCTTTCAGAGGCCCTCTGTGGCAGGTTCCTAACTTGTTTCCTGTTTTCTTCTTATTCTGACTCACTCATATAGACATACAATATAGGACAAACCTACTAAAATATTTCCCCCAAAGAAGCTAATCAAGAGGGAGGACTCTGACTAAAATGTTCAATCCCCATCCTGAAAGGCAAAGAGGATGGACATCAGAAGAAGAAGACAGTTTTTTTTTTTTTTTTTTTTTTAGAATATTCTGTGGTATAATTATTTGACATGAAAGAGTATTTGCCATTTGCATTTTCAGTATATTGTCATAGGTTGTGCCTCAAAGCAGGAGGCACATACATTATTTCTCATCAACTTGAATCATTTTCCTTATTTTTATTAGCACAGTGGATATGAAGATACAGGTTGACAGAAGGATAAGGTTAGAAAGGACACCATGTTTGCATATTAGTAAGAAGAGAAAAGAATTAGAGGGTAGAGATGAGGTAGAGACACCAAATAAGAAAAAGTAACAAAATAGTTGTGAATATTAAGGATTTTATTCTCCTTTCATTGCATATAAACCCAGTTTTATCCTTAAAGCATATTCAAAAAATAGAGTATGTTTCTAACATAAGCTCCAAAGAGACAGACTCACTTTGTCAAAACCTCTAGGGGGAAATAGAGTGACCTGAAGGAGGATGGGATGCAATTTCTGTTGTTTATAACAGGGTCCACGACCACACTGCAAAATTGAAAATCTGATCAACCAGATCTGGGAATGCTGACCTCTCCACCTACCACACCCACTCATTCCAGGGAAGAGAATTGAAAATATAAGAACCAATACAACTACGAAAAGCAATTTAAGATATCAGTTTCCAGCTTCCACCTAATAATTGAGAAGTTTGGGCTCATAGAAGTTTCCATCAATATACATGCATTGGTTTTAACTTCAGGCTCAAGTATTTTTAGTAATCACAAAACTAAAAAGAAGTAAGTCTAATGCAATTTAATAGAATAGGTTCTAAAAATCCACACACTGTGCAAACAAAACTCAGTCTTTCTTATACCTATGAATCATTTGTTGTTATGTAAGTGTATATATTTTAATGCTAAATTTTAAATAACAATAACTTCGCACTGCAAAGTGTTACTTTTCGTTATTGAGTTAATACTCCACTTACATTCATCCACATTCGGGCTGTTAACTAGCAACCCATTATCTTTGCCAGTTTTTAAGATTTCAAATCAAAGTACAGCAGGACACAGTGTTGGGCAGAGAATAGCCAAGGTAGAACAAAGTGTATGCTTTCAGATGTAAACATATACAAAAACTTGCATGTGATGCGCTGTTTTTAAATTTCGGTTTGTCTGCTATCAGGGTTGCAAAATTTGCAAGTTCATGAACTAGGAAGAATAAGTAATACTAGTTACAGTTACTTAGTCCTAAAAAGGTAGAGAAAATTTTCCATGTGGTAACTGAGAATTGTAGTTCTTATTTAAAGCAAATGTTACTTAATGGTGTATACCATCGATTATATTTCCTGATGTGTACTCAAGGGGTCATCCACCGAGTCCTATTTCTGATGACGACAATGATGACAATGAGGGTGGTGATGATGATGATAATTTCAAAGTCAGGAAGTTGACATTTAACAATATTACACTGTATGATAATAAAATGATTAATGAAAAGTTATGGTTAAAATAGTTTAAAGAACAAAGGTAGAAAAGCACAGGCCACAAAAATTTGATTAGGAAAGCAATGAATTGTACATCTTCAGATATGTTAGATTAGAACTTCACTGCTCTATAAAGGGTGAGATATCTATATAGCATAGTTTGATACTCGTTAAATTCATGTGTCACTCTCATCATATTTGTGGTAAATTTCTAGTTTCTGTTCAAATAAATGACTAATTAATACTTCACCACAGATACAGAGTGCATTAATTACATCTGTAACACTCCACAGACTTGAAAGATGAGCATCTCTCTGTTTAGTTTATAGACTGACAAGCATTAACTTTAACAGTTTTATTGATTTGTCTAACTTATCTAATTATCTTCTCATGCAGAAATGGAGATCATTTAGAAATTCTTATACAAATGCAATTAAACTCCAAATGTAGAAGAAACCTTATAAGACAGCTTAGATGAAAAAGTATTGTCTCCTTAGGTTAGGATTCTGGCTGTCTTGGCTGTGCTAGATCGAATAATTTGCCTTTTGCCTTTATTTGTGGCTATAATTTGATTATCAGTAAACAAACAAGAAAATAAATTTGCTTTTGTAATAAAACCCACAGGCTTTTATGTCAACATTTTAGTGATTTATTTTTTAATAGCAAGGTATGGAATAATAAAAATGTCTAGTAAAAGGAAAAATACAATTTTATCCATAGTTGCAGGCTCCAAGCTGCAATCTGAAGAATAAAAATGTTAAATAAGGTTCAATTACTAGAGATAATTTAGAGGTATACCTGTTGTGCTTGCAGAGGATTTGGGTTCAGCTACCCGTACCCACACAGCAGCTCACATTTCCCCAAACTCCAATTTTAGAGGTCCAATGCACACTTCTGTTTTCCATTGAAAAAAGACACATACACATGTGTACAAGTGTCTTAGTCTGTGCTCTAATGCTGTGAAGAGACACCATGACCATACTAACTCTTATAAAGGAAAACTCTTCATTGGGGACAACTTGAAGTTTCAGAGGTTTAGTCGACTGTTATCATAGCAGGAACATGGTGGCAGGCAGGCAGACATGGTGCTGGAGAAACAGCTTAGAGTTCTTCATCTGGATCTTCAAGCAGCGAGAAGAGGGGAATGCTCTTTTCCTGTTGAATCCTCAAGACGTGCTACCAGTGACACACCCTCCTCCCTTGAACAAGACCACTCTTACTTCAAAGAGGCCACACTGTGATTCCTCTCAATTAGTACCACTCCCTGATTACAAGGCATTCACATATGACGCTGTGAGTGGCCATTTCTATTCAACCTTCACAGCAGGAAAAACATCCATGCACATAAAATAAAATAATTTTTAAAAAGCTTACAAAAACCCTTTCAGGCCCAATATTTAAAACATTATTATTACTGTCAGTGTCATTTTATGGTGTAACTAACATATTAGCCAAACTTGAATGGCTGTGCCAGAACAATTAGAATTCTTGATGTCAACGGTCTCACAGAGATAAGCTTTTCATATGCAGCCCACATACATACTGCTCTGTATTGCTTTTTGGCTTATGTACTTTGCACTTTCTCCTTTACCAATTGCTGTGCCATATCATGTCTGTAGGGAATATTAGTCATTGTGAAAATCAAGAAAAGTGTTTCCTTTGGTCTGTGAAAACTTGTCAGAATCAGAAAACAGAAAACGGGACCTGTACAATGTCTTGGCACTGTTGGTTTGGGCACACCGAGTGGGTTAGTACCATACAGACACAGTCATTGTTGCTCACACGGAGAGGACTGACCAAGAACAGGGACCTGGAATTAAATTGGAGCCTTATGGCAACTAGAGTGTGGAATCATAGTACAGGTTCGTATGGTTTTACCTCTGCATAATGTCAGAGAAGGAACAGTGAAGATTTGCTATAGACTTGCTCATATGAGAGGTTTTTGTCCACAATTTTTTTTTTTGAAAATTAATGCCCAATATGGACAGGTTAGTTCTGAGCACACTTCCATCTGTAAGAGCCGATTCCCATCCCCCGTGCTCAGCTTCATTAGTCCAGAATTAGTCCAGACCCACCCACCAAGGTTTTTATTTTCTTTTCCTGTTTCAGTGATAAAATATCTTGACTCAGGTAGCTGAGTAACAAAGGATTTAATTCTGACTCTTAGAAGTTATGCAGCATCAGCTTGACACAGTCGGTCACAATACATCTACAGTAAGAAGAAAACCATATAAGACAGAATACAGCTGTATATATATTTTTTCTTTCACACATACATTTAGGGTCTAATACTCATATGCACAAATAAAAAGTCAATCTAGAGGCCCCTTTTAAGGAAAGATGCCCCAGTTGAGGAAAGGATACAGAAATTGTGGTTCATTTAAACAATGGATTATTATTACTCAGCAATTAAAAACAAGGAAATCATGAAATTTACAGGCAAATGGTGGGAAGTGGAAAAGATCATCCTGAGTGAGGTATCCCAGAAGAAGAAAGACACATATGGTATATACTCACTTATAAGTGGATATTAGCCAGATAATATAGGATAAACATACTAAAATTTGTACACCTACAGAAACTAAGCATGAAGGAGGACCCTGGGTAAGATGCTCAATTCTCATTCAGAAAGGCAAAGAGGATGGACATCTGAAGAGGGAGAAGATAGAGATCAACACAGGAGCCTACCACAGAGGGCCTCTGAAAGACTCTACCCTGCATGGTATCAAAGCAGATGCTGAGACTCATAGCCAAACTTTGGGCAGAGTACAGGGAATCTTATGAAAGAACTGAGAAATAGTAAGACCTGAGAGGACAGGAGCTCCACAAGGAGAGCAACAGAACCAAAAAATCTGGGCCCCGGTGTCTTTTCTGAGACTGATACTCCAACCAAGAAACATGCATGGAGATAATCTAGAATCCCTGCACAGATATAGCTCATGGCAGTTCAGTGTCTATGTGGATTCACTGATAAAGGGAACAGGAACTGTCTCTGAAATGAACTGATTGGCCTGCTCTTTGATCACTTCCCCCTCAGGTGGGTGAAGCCTTACCATGCCACAGAGGAAGAAAATGCAGCCAGTCCTAATGAGACCTGATGGAATAGGATCAGAAAGAAGGGGATGAAGACCTCCCTTATTAGTGGACTGGTGGAGGGGCATGAGTGAAGAAGAAGGAGGGTAGGTGGAGTTGGGAGAAGAGGAGGGAGGAAGCTACAGGTGGGATACAAAGTGAATAAACTGTAATTAATAAAAATTAAAAAAAATTGTATGGTTACAGAAAAATAAAACTCTGCTTATAGTGTGTTTATTATTAATTTTGGTTTAACTGGGAAATTTATTCTCCTACCTTCCTAAAAGTAAAGTTTACTTGTTGATTCTTGGTTGCCCCATCACACTTTTTAATATACTCATGTGTAAATTTTTCCTTTGGTGTATATCTTGTTTTTAGCTCTTCTGTTTTACTTTAACTCTGCTAATATAATTTAATTATATTTCCCCCTTCCCTTTTCTCCCTCCAAACCCTCCCATAAACTCATCTCTGCTTTCCTTTCAAATTCTTGAACACTTTTTTCCATTTATTTTCATTGTGTTCATATGTAATTGTATAAAAATATATTCAGAAATATAACCTGTTGAGTGTATAAACATTACTTATTATTCACATTTTCAGGGCTGTTTTGCACTAGACAGATGATTGATGTGCTCCGCATGGGGGAAGACCACTTCTCTTGTCTTAGCTTTGTTTAGTTCCTGGAGTATGTTAGGCATGTTGGCTGAGTCCCAGTGTGCTTTCCCCTGTCTACTCTGGCATGGTTGTTGGTGTCTTTGTTTAGTTCAGTTTTGAGCAATCATTATTTCATGTAAATATACAGATAAGAATTTAATAGACATGATACTAGTTGGCAAACACAATAACCTAAATATATTTCCCTCATATAGAACTGAATGTAATTATAAATGTGCTTTGCATAATGGAATTTTTTTGAATCAACTTGCATCATTGTTTATATGCCAAAACATTTACTTGATTATAATTTCAACATCAGATGATCTGAAACCAGTCTTTATGAACTTATTTTATTTTTATATTAAATTTGCAGTGCAACCAAAAAAATCAATGCCAGTAATAAAAATTTATATGTACATATTTGTCAGTGAGTAAAGTGAACCTCTATTTAAACCTCTACAAATGAAGCAAAATTAAATTAAGTAGCACATACTTGGACATGTATTACCTATATATATTATGCCATTTTAACAACAGTATACCCAAAATGTTTAGACTTTTTACAGTCATGGATTTTTAAATTTCTTTTTTTTTAAATCAAATGGTATTTATGCAATAAAATGCAGCATTTTGCCACTCTGACTTTTTATTCCTTCTGCTTTCTGATTTAACTAGCTTCCATCTGCTAAATTCATGCATTTGGCTCTGAACAGGAGAGTACAGTACTGTCTACCTACCCAAGCCTACACACACGTAGAAGACTGTCATAACATGGCATCTTTATGTTGTCTCTCACAAAGCATGTCTGCTTCCTCTCTCTTAATCAAGTGTTTTAAAGGAGCCTGAGAGAGGTTGAGACAGAAGGCCCATGTGTGGACCTCCTTCCGGGGCCTCCTGTGATTTCCTTCATGCATAAGTGTCCTTAGAAAGTATGAAGTCTGTTTTAATGTGAGGCGGAAGACCATGAAGCAGAGCCTGTGGTCAGCTTCTGCTGTTGAACTCCTAGAACTCTAACACTCACCAGGCACTTTGGTAATCACAAGTCATATCATCTCTAAAAGAAGCATACAAGAAGATGGATTGCTGCTATAAAGAAACTAATAAATTATTTTACAATTTAAAAAATATTTACTCTGCCTAGATTGTAATTTCTTCTTTGTGAATTCTATATGAGAATAAATCTTATTTGTATGCATATTATTGGATGATCGCTACAATTTTTAATACTTCTTAGCTAAAGTTAATATTAAAATTCTTATTTCTAAGATTATATCTTTGTAGCCATGAGTTAAAAAATATGCATTATACTACCCTGAAGGTGAGTCTCAAAGTGAGTTCATAAAAGTTGTCTTTCTGATTCTTAAATATAACATATGAAGTGCAATTCTCTTGGGTTTGATGATTACTAACTAAAGTTATTAAGAAATTCTGAGTGAAGGTTTAAGTAGGTGACCCATGAAACTTTTGTGTAAGTTTTTATTGTTATTGTATTAAAATGTACCTGAAATGTTTAAAAAAAAAAGAAAACAGAGATACATTAACCTCAACTTGGGAATTACATTATCCAATAGATGTCACTGTGCACTTTGTAAAGCACCTTCCAATGAGATTGAGCTAATTTTAATGAGGAAATCATTTATGAGTTCCCTCTCAAATGGCGGAAGCAAACATAATTATTTTTAATTTTTCCAAACAAAACTCTTTGTGTTAGTGTGCTATAAATAAATGAACTACGTTTAATGTCCTTGGTATGTATGGCTTACTACAGATAGTAATAGAGGTAATTTAAAAAATAAAGTAATAATCACTATTTGTATTTATTATATTGTTTAATTTTATCACAGCTTCTTATCAAAGGGGTTAGGATAATAGGAATTATATCCTAAAGTTTGGCTTAGTATCCATTAACAAAGAGCCAGCCACTGAATTCAGGTCAGAGATAGCCCCTCTTCTCCTTACTAGAGAGCCCATTTGGAGACTGAGCTGCCAGGAACTACATATGTGCAGGGGTTCTGGGTTATATCCATGAATGGTCCTTGGTTGGAGTATCAGTCTCAGAAAAGACCTCTGGGCCCAGATATTTTGGTTCTGTTTCTCTCCTTGTGGAGCTCTTTTTTTACCATTCATTCATTTTATATCCTGATTCATTTTATATCCCTCAACTCCTCCCAGGCCCATCCGACCTCCCTCTTCCCACCTCTTCCCCTAGTCCACTGAAAGGGGGAGATCTCCATCATTGCCATTTGCCCATAGCCTATCAAGTCTCATCAGAACTGTCTGGATCCTCTTCCTCCATGAACTGACAAGGCTGCTTCACCATGGGCAAGTGATCAAAGAGTAGGCCATTGAGTTCATGATAGAGGCAGGCCCTGCTCTCCTCACTGGGAGATCCACATGGAGACTGAGCTGCCAACTGGCCACATCTGAGCAGGGTGTCTAGGTCCTCTCCATGTATGGTCCTCCATTGGTGCATCAGTCTCAGCAGGGCTCAGATATTTTAGCTTTGTTGTTCTCCCTGTGGGGCTCCTGTCTCCTCCATGTTCCTCTATCCCCACATCCCTCTTCTTCCATAAGATTCCCTGATCTCTATCCAAAGTTTGGCCATGAGTCTTAGCATCTCCTTCGATCCCCTTTTGGGTGGAGCCTTTCAGAAGACCCTGTATAGTAGTCTCCAATCATGTTTCCTCTCTTCAGCTGCTTCTGGTTCTATCCTGTTTGCCATTCTGAATGAGCATCCAACCTAGGGTCCACCTTAGCTTCTTTTGGTCTGAAGATGGCTATCATGCTGAATGAGGTAACACAGAAACACAAAGACAGCATGGTATACACTCACTTATAAGCAATATTAGCCATATAATACAGGATAGTTATTGACAATATTATTAACATTTTCAATTTTGAGAATATATAACAACTAACAGATTAATGGGTCTTTTAATTTAAGTAGTTTATGTGTATCTATGTGTGGTGTGTGTGTGTGTGTGTGTGTAAGTTTGAGGTCAATCACAGGTGTCATTCTTCAGGGGCAGTCCACCACTTTACAGCCTGTGACTCAATAAATTAGAATTCATGAAATATGACAGGCATGCTGGCTAGCAGGCTCCCAAGCCTTGTCATCTTCATTCTCAGATCCTGAGATTATAAGAACATGGTTACATTTGTTTTATAGTCTGTGGCAATTGAAGTCAGATGTTTGTACTTTAAAGCCTCACTTTACACATGAAACTACTTCTGCAGAATCAAAGTAGCTTTCTGTTTGGTTGTGATTCATCAGTCTGATGATGAAGAGTTGCACCATGTAAAAAGACAAAAGACTCCATGGTGCTGCTGGTTACAAGACATAATGATTAATTGATTCTTTTCACTAATTAATTAATTATTAATTACGATTTATTCACCTTGTATTCCAGATTTAAGACCGTCCCACATGTCCTCCCAGACCCACACTCACTCTTCTTCTCCTATGCACCTCCCCCAGTCCACTGATAGGGGAGGTCCTCCTCCCCTTCCCTCTCATCCTAGCATAACAGGTCTCTTCAGAACTGGCTGCACTGTCTTCCTCTGTGGCCTGGTAAGGCTGCTCCCCCATCAGTTGGAGGTGATCAAAGAACCAGCCACTGAGTTCATGTCAGAGAAAACCTCTAAACCCACTATTAGGGAATCCCCTTGGAGAAGGAGCTGCCATAGGCTACATCTGTGCAGGGGTTCTAGGTTATCTCCACGCATGGTCTTTGTTTGGGGTATAAGTCACAGAAAGGACCCCTTTGTCCTGATATTTTGATTCTGTTGTTCTCCTTGTGGAGCTCCTGTACCCTCCAGGTCTTTCCATCTTCCCTTTCTTTCTTAATATTCCCTGCACACTCTGCCCAAAATTTGGATATGCATCTCAGCATCTGCTTTGATACCTTGCTGGGTAGAGTGTTTCAGAAGCCCTCTGTGGTAGGCTACTCTCCTGTTCCATGTTTTTTCCCTCTTTCAATGTCAGTCCCTTTTACCTTTCTGAGTGAGGATTGAACATCTTACCCAAAGTGCTCCTTTTTGCTTAGCTTCTTTAGGTGTACAGATTTCAGTATGTTTATCCTACATTATTTGTCACTTATAAGTTAGTATATACCTTGTGTGTCTTTCTGCTTCTGGGATACCTCAGTCAGGATGATCTTTTCTAGTTCCCACCATTTTCCTGCAGATTTCATCATTTCCTTGTTTTTAATTTCTGAGTATTATTCCATTGTGTAAATGAACCACCATTTCTGTATTCATTCCTCAGTTGAGAGACAACTGGGTTGTTTCCAGATTCTGGCTATTA
The DNA here is from genome assembly GCA_010120015.1 of Rhombomys opimus. Taxonomy (NCBI): domain Eukaryota; kingdom Metazoa; phylum Chordata; class Mammalia; order Rodentia; family Muridae; genus Rhombomys; species Rhombomys opimus. The sequence goes on from REGO01000189.1 coordinate 3,248,564, forward strand.
CCAATAGAGCTGCTATAAACATGGTTGAACAAATGTCCTTGTTTTATAGATGAACATATTTTGGATATATGCCTAGGAGTGGTATAGCTGGATCTTGAGGAAGCACTATTCCTAATTTTCTGAGAAAGTGCCAGATTGATTTCCAAAGTTTACATTCCCACCAGCAACGGAGAAGGGTTACCCTTTCTCCATATCCACTCCAGCATGTGTTGTCACTTGATGTTTTGATCTTAGCCATTCTGATGGGTGTAAAGTGAAAGCTCAGGGTCATTTAAATTGCATTTCCCTGATGACTAAGGGCATTGAGCATTTCAGTAAGTGTTTCTCTGCCATTTAATATTCCTCTATGAGGAAGAGATACAGAAATTATGATACATTTACATGATGGAATACTACTCAGCAATTAAAAACAAGGAAATTATGAAATTTTCATGCAAATGGATGGAACTAAAAAAGATCATCCTGAGTGATGTATCCCAGAAGCAGAAAGACATACATGGTATATACTCACTTATAAGTGAATATTAGACATATAATATAGGATAATCATACTAAAATCTGTACACCTAAAGAAGCTAAGCAGGAAGTAGTACCCTGGGTAAGATGATCATTCTTCATTCAGAAAGGCAAATGGAATTCACATGGGAAGAGGGAGAAAAACGGAACAGAACAGGTGCTTACCACGGAGGGCCCCTGAAAGACTCTACCCAGCAGGGTATAAAAACATGTGCTGAGACTCATAGCCAAACTTTGGGCAGAGGGCAGGGAATCTTATGAAAGAAGGTAGAGATAAAAAGGCCTGGAGGGGACAGGATCTTCCCATAGAGAACAACAGAACCTAAAAACATGGGCAAAGGGATCTTTTCGAGACTGATACTACAAATAAGGACCGTGCATTGATATAACCTAGAACCCCTGCTCAGATGTAGCCTATGGTAGTTCAGTGTCCTAGAGGGTTCCCCAGTAATAGATAGGAACAGGACTGTCTCTGACATGAACTCATGAGCTGGCTCTTTCATCACCTCAACCTGAGGGTGGGGCAACTTACCAGTTCACAGAGGAAGACAATGAAGCCAGTTCTGATGAGACCTGATAAACTAGGATCAGATGGAAGGGGAGGAGAAACTCCCCTATCAGTGGACTGGGGGAGGTGCATAGGAAAAGAGGGAGGGAGGTTCAGTTTGGGAGGGGGGGAAGGGGCTACACCTGGGATACAAAGTGAATAAACTGTAATTAATAAAACATAATTCATGCTTGAAAATCAAATATCCATAAAGAACAAAAATTATCTTAAATTTCATCTCAAATCACAAGAAATTAAAACTGTATTACAGGCTTCAAAAAATAACAAAAGAAGAACAAAAACAAAAGCAAAACAAGCAAAAATTAATACAAAAACTTACTGTGCTGAATCAAAATGTATCAGAAAAAAATATAAAGTTGAAAAATACTGTTTCTTTACTTTGTAAATACACACACACACTCACAGCTAATATTAGATAACAGATTATACCTAGTATAGTAGTAGGTAACTAGTTCAATAGAAAATTGAGTTGGGTAACAGTGTATCTGATGCAAAAATGGTGACTCAAGTGTCACAGTCTCTGTTTAGAGTGAATGTATATTGTTTGGAGCTTGCCTCTCCGAATTCCACAGGCTTTAGTCCATTATGCCTTTCTCAGTGTACAAAATTAAATTTGCTTTTGTTGAATAGGATCTTTGTCAGCCAGTGTACTTTACAAAAGAATTACTAGTAGACCTTGAGCCTCCTGAGCTTCAATAAACTGAGTGTTATCTCTCAATGCTGTCTTTACACAGTAACGTTTCAATATTTAGTAGATGTGGAAGGCTATGAAGGTACCAGTTAGCTACCATACAAGCTAGCTAAAATTCCATAGTATTCATTTTTTTCTCTCAACATGCAACTATGTCGTCAGAAAGTATTCTCTAAAATCAACCAAAGGAAGAGGAGGAGAGTAAGTAAGAACTGACTGGAAGAGGGTTCACATATTAACAAAATTGGAGGTCAGATTATCCAGACTCCCTGAGGTATCCATGAACGAAAACAATGAAAATACATCCAGCTAGCAGGCAGAAATCAAGTGGTGCCCTGATTTTTTGTATTTCTTATAAAGATAATTGATTTGATTGCAATTAAGATTTACAATCGTTGGTGAGTCACTTAGCCAGATGGTCAGATCCTCAAAAGGAACATCCCTGAAAAAACAGTGACAAGTCACTGTTTGGGTAATGTGAGTACATCCCTTCACATAGGCAAAAGATGTGAAGATGCCATGTATCCAGTAATAATACTCATCAGAGGTATCTGTTAGATAAGGATGTTCCTCTTGGAATGAATAGATATGACCCTTTCTGTGGCTACATACCTCTCTCTGGTTCTATGATAACACCCATTAAAAAAGCTAATTCATGCCAAAGAAGAAAGCTGTTCCCTGATTTGGAGATACATATAATACTAGTAACCAAGGATGGTTTGTTGTATCTACCACCAAATGTGTACTCTCACCAAAACAGAGATTGAGAGTGAATACTAAATATGGCACCATTAGTTTATATGCTCCAGCAGTTTCTAGGTGACAGTTTGTATTCAGTGGCTTAGTTTCCTCATGGAATACACAGAGCTTTGTCTCTAGAAGTGTGAGCTGTGATCTGATCTCTCTGCATGTAATTTTCTATCAAAATTACTAACAATGGACATAAAATTTGTCTGATCCACCATTTTGATGTCCTACAAAGTCTTTCATTTAAACAAGAATATCACTTTGCAGAAAAAAAGAAGTTACTCAAAGGACTTGATTCGTTCATTTGAATTGAACAGAGACTGATCAAATTCATTCATCCTGAAACATTTTTCAACGTCCTGTTGCAGCTGTCCTGATAGAAAAGTGACATAGCTTCTTAAAGACATCTGCAGTATGAGGTATGTGAAAATGTTTTCAGCGCTAGCTATGATGATTTTCCTTGGAGGCATGCTCAGCGTGCAATGCTACCTCTTAGATTTCATAGGCAGCTCTCTGTACCCATGGTTTGACCACGGTAAGTCCACCATTCACTGATACTCAGCACTACAAGCTCTAAAACCTTTCCTTACTTCTTCTTGGAATTTATCCCCAATATTAACTTCAGAGAGAAGACATAATTCAACAGGAAACAATGACGGCATTAAGATTGAAGAAGAGTGACGCCTACTCATCCTGACATCCACAGATACAGGAAGCCAAGGAAAGAGATTATGGTGTTCTTGAGGTGACTAGTGCTGGTGTGACTGGAGGCTAGTGGTTAATGAGAGGAAGTTTAGTGTTTCATATACATGAAAGAAGACGGTATATCTAGAACATGTGCAAAATCTACATTATATTTGTGTACCTGTGACTTGAGCGAATGGAAAGACTATAACAACTAAACCAGTGGAAGAAAACTAAAAGGAAAAAATATCTGCAACTGAGATTTTTGTTAACCCATCCATATAAAGAATTGTGCAACTAAAAAACCCTTACTGAGCATTTAAAAAAAATCATAATTAGAATGTGTGGATACCAACCATGTTGTGTGACCAGTTATGAAATGAAAGTTGTAGCCAGGCTGTTTTCTGCATTGTTTTGCCATGAAGTTTTCTAGCAGGAAGTGAAAGAGCCTGTGTAGTGATATGCCAGTGTGAAAGTGAAAAAGGCCTTTATATTGGAGTGAGCAAATCAACCAGTGGCATGCGACATAAATATAATGTGAAATGATAAATTCTTTGTCAGAAATTGTCCTCTATTTTATAGTGGATTTTATTTACTTTGATTAGAAGGTTGACCATTATATTTATTTAAATAAATAATCCTGGATTTCCATCTGCAGTTGTAAATGTTTTCCTTTAGTGGTCAGATTGTATGAGTACATTATAGCAGGTTTTGAATTTTATTGTAATATAGTTCTACCTCGTTAAGGAAAAAATTACATGTAACCTTTTCATACAATTAGAGTAGTCAGCAGTGTGTAAAAAAAATGGGACTTAATAAATGACAAATGAAATTATTTGCCTTGGTTACATTTCTGTTCTTGAGAAGAGGCACCACAAGGATGGCAATTTATAGAACAAAAGGGTTATCAGAGGATTCGTTTCAGAGGGTGTGTCCGTGTCCTTCATCATGATGGGGAACACTGCAGTAGGCAGGCAGCTACAGTCCTGGAGCAGACCCTGAGAGACTGCACTTGATGCAAAAGTATGAGGCGCAAAAAAAAAAAAAAAAACACCGAAAAGAAAAAAAAAAGAGGCTGTGACTGGCAAGAGATTTTGAAGCCTAAATGCTGAGGACACCACAGACATATTTTCTTCAACAAGGTCATGCCTTCTAATCTTCATTAACAGATCTAACAACTGGGGACGAGGATAATTTTAGGGACACTTCTCCAGTGAAGAAATACACCTTAAGAAATAATGCAGAATTGTCTTATAAAACAAATTCAAACAAAATTTTGTCATTTCATATCTCAAAGAACATGAGTTAATTCTTAATGTGTGGACATTATCCTACTAGATTTATAATTTGTGGTTCATATGTTTTCTATATACCTACCTAACATCTATTTAATATAAGTTTTATCTTAGCCATATATTTTTATAACATCTAGTTCTATGATTAGGCACTTAGATATTTTACAGATAAGCAATGCTATAATTAAACTATCACCTATAAATATTTTGATTATGCTGACCTTATTTTAGATAAGATGGAACAGGTCTCTAAGAAGTAAATTTCAGTATATTTATAGTTTCAATTTTCACAGCCATTTCCATGCTGCCCTCTGTGTAGAATAGAACAATTATAATAATTCACATTTTCATCAGTGTTGTGTGAGATGCTCTAACTTCATCCCTAAGAGACAGTTTGTTGCTTACTCATTTTATAGCTCTTGCTCTGATTTATAGGTTGTGGCTTTGGTTTATAATGTTGCTTTACCAACAGGGAATGACAAATAAAAGTGAAGGCCATGTTTACTCAGACTTCATTTATTATCAAGTTTTTCCAGTGAATATTGAGACTATACTTAAACTCATTGTGTAAAACTTAAAAGTATCAAAATGCATCTCTCTGTATGTAAAATACAAATGCAGAAACAGAATAACATATATAATTGGTTAAAATATTGATACAGTGAACAAATTAGAGAAAAAGGAATTGAAAATGATTACATATCCTTATGTCGTCACATATATACATATATATGCCCATACATTGGAACATGGATAGACACCTACAAAGACTGAAGTACACAAACATATGTATATACATACATGCATACATACAAACATACACAGGTAGTTATATGTATTTGAACAAATATTTATGCTGTACTCGTATTTAGATATGATAAGTATGAGTACAGCATAAAAACCACATGTCCAAGACACAGAAATAGGGTGTAGTGTTAGTTTAAGTAGTAAAATAGGAAATGCAAACACATATACTGTTAAGTCACTTAGCATGTATCAACATCTAAATAACGTGTTCATGAATAGATACATATGACTGAAATACAGGTTGTCACAGATAATAGGGGCAATTATAGGGAGCTGCCATCCAACCACAGAGTGCCAGCCCCTGGCACTATGATCAATACTCTGCTAAACTTGCAGACAGGAGCCTGACAGAGTTGTCCTCTGTGATATTCTACCCAGCAGTGCCTCAAGGCAGATGCTCCAAAACAGACTCACAGCCAAACATCGGCCAAGGCACAGGGAGCCTTGTGGAAAAGTGGGAGGAAAGAGAAAAGTACCTGGAGGTGACAGGAGCTCCATAAGAAGACCAACAGAGCCAACTAACCAGGGCCCAGAGGGGCTTGCTGAGACTGAAGCATCAACAAAGGATCAATCATGAACGGATGAACTGGGCCAAGGCCTCCTACAAAGATAGAGCAAATGGGAAGCTCAGGGTTCAAGTGGGTCCTGTAGTAAGCGAAGTGGGGACTGCGTCTCACGGGGACTTGTCAGCTTTTTCTTTTGTAAATTCTTTTAATTAATAAATGAGTCACAAAATACATGTTCTCTGACCATAATGAGATTAAAAATAGAAAGAATTATAGCTTAAAACCTCCAAATAAATAGACCTTTTTCTTTTTTATATATTTACCTTTTTATTTACTACAGTTCATTCATTTTGTATCCAAGCTGTAGCTCCCTCTCTCATCCCCTCCCAGGCCCTCCCACCATCCCTCTTTTCCTCCCATGTCTCTCCCCAAGTCCACTGATAGAGGAGGTTCTCCTCTCCTTCTATCTGACACTAGTCTATTAGGTCTAATCAGGACTGGCTGCATTGTCTTCCTCTGTGGCCTGGTAAGACTGTCCCAACAGGGGAAGATGATCCAAGAACTAGCCACTTAGTTTATGTCAGAGACAGCCCCTGTTCCCCTTACTAGGAACCCACATAAAGACTGAGCTGCCATGGGCTACATCTGTGCATGGGTTCCTTGATTGGAGCATCAATCTCAGAAAAGACCTCTGTGCCCAGCTTTTTGATGACTTTCCCCTGATGGGACTACCTTGCCCAGCCCCAGATGAAGAGGACATGCTTAGTCCTGATGCAACTTGAAAAGCTGATGTGAATGAGAAATGGAGTTACCCTTTTCTGAGAAAAAAAGGGAAGGGGATGAGGATGTAGAGGGAGGGTGAGACTGGGAAGTGAGAAGGGATGTGTCTAACTTTTTGATGTTTGTGTACACATAAAAACCTGCATTTTAATTTAATATGTCACAGAAAATAAATCATGCCAAAAGGGTCACAAAAAGTTTATAATTAGTAGAGAATTAGTACCAAAGGAAAATTTCATTATAAAATACGGTCCTGGTTAGTCTAAGGAGAAATTTTTTTATTATATATATTTGTTACAATTTATTCTCTTTTCTTCCCCACTGCAGCCCCCTCCACTTTCTCCTCTCAGTCCTACCCACCATTTTTCTTCTCCCCCTATGCTCTTTCCCTAGTCCCCTGATAGGGGAGGACCTCTTCTTCCTCTATTTGTCCTTACCTTATCAGGTCTCATCAAGGCTGGCTCTACAATCTTCCTCTGTGTTTTGTTTTGTTTTTTTTTTTTTTTTGAACTGAAATTTTCCTTTATTGATGGAAAAAGAAACAGTATGGTTGAAACACTAATTAAATACTGTATTTTTGTGGTTTTATTATTGTTTGTTGTATTTTTCATAACTGCAATTACTTTAAATAATTTTTTCATTGTCCAAAAGGAAAGTAAAAAATTAAAATAGAAATGCTCATACCTGAAGAATGGTAAATAACCTACATCTACTTTTATTTATTTATTTTATTATTTCAAGTTAATCATTTTTTTATTAATTTCACTTTATTCATTTTGTATCCCCCTATAAGTCCCTCCTCCTCCCCTCCCTATCCCACCCTCTCTCCCCTTTCTGCATGCATGCCCCTCCCCAAGTCCACTGATAGGGGAGGTTCTCCTCTCCTTTCTGATCTTAGTCTATCAGTTCTCATCAAAAGTGGCTGCATTGTCCTCTTCTGTGGCCTGGTAAGGCTGCTCCCCCCTCAGGGGGAGGTGATCAAAGAGCAGGCCAATCAGATTATGTCAGAGGCAGTCCCTCTTCCCATTACTATGTAACTCACTTGGACACTGAACTGCCTAAATAAAGGTTAAACAATGCTTGTGTTATACTATCTATAATTCCAAATTACCTACTATATTTTTTAAGAGAAGCCTCTATGTGATGTGATACATTCTTCAACTGAGTAATGTGAAGAGCATGTATTGTGTATGTGTATGTGTCTGTCTGTCTGTCTGTCTGTCTCTGTGTGTGTTTTTTATGGGTAAGTGGCTGTGTGGGTTGGTGTGCTCCCTGTGGGTGTGTCTTTAGCTTCACTTTAAGCATCTGATGAAAGCATTACATCAGATTCTCTAGTGTATTCAAAGAAAGATGTGAAGAAAAGTAAACACTTGACAAGATCTGAGCGTGCAGCTTCCACATGACTGTTATGGTTAAGACATAAAAATGCCTATGTCAAAGCAGGCCGATCAGTTTATGTCAGAGACAGCCCCTCTTCCCCTTACTATGGAACCCACTTGGACACTGAACTGAACTGCCTGCTCTTTGATAACCTCCCCCTGACGGGGGAGCAGCCTTACCAGGCCACAGAAGATGACAATGCAGCCACTACTGATGAGATCTGATAGACTAAGATCAGAAGGAAGGAGTGGAGGACCTCCCCTATCATTGGACTTGGGGAGGGGCATGTGTGAAGAAGGGACAGGGATGGTGGGATTAAGAGGGGAGGAATAAGGGGTTTATGGGGGGCATACAAAGTGAATAAAGTGTAATTAATAAAAGTTAAAAAAAAGCCTGTGTCAATATGACGGATGGCTCCATAAAAACCTTCCGCTCCTATAACATCACTAAAGATCAATGCAACAAGTAGACTATTATCCTGCTTGTGTCCAAAATTAAATCCCCCACTATGTATTCAACTCCAGTACCTGCCACGATCAATTAGCACAAGCTGAGGAAGTTGAACTATGAGTTACGTTTTCCACAGTTTTGCATGATTTGGAAATGAAATGATGTTACACAATGCATTTTTTTTTTAACTCAAGAGAGTTTTCCGTGACTCTGCTTGGCTTCTAGGGCTTTCCACTGTCCCTTGTTGTCCCTTAACCTGTAAGTCCACCACTGCAATCACAGCAGGTGTCATCACACTTCTTTAAGCATGCCTGATCTAAGCTCACCTTATTTCTTTTTAATGAAGAAAAATAGTTTATATCTGCGTCAGGGGAACATGATAGTCATATTACATTTTTCTGTATAATGAGAATTTCTTGTTTCTTAAAAAGTAACAATGACAGTATTTACTAATTTGCTTTTTAATAAGGAGAGTCTGCAGACAGATAACCGGGGGGCTCATCTCCCAGGCTGGATCACACATGACTTTGTTACAGAATTAGAAAATCAAGAAAGTGCCAGGCAATCATAAAGCAGATAGAAGTTTACCTTGGTTACATCAAGTTCCCATTCCTTTTAATCTTTCTTTATAGGTAATAGAGTTTATTTTATTTATTTACATTTCATAGAATTTAACTACATCATTTAGCTACTTAGACTTTACATCGGTATATGCCATCAATTTGGGCACCAGTAGATACCTTGTAAATTATTATGAACCATCGTTGGACATGATTTTTAAAACTAATTGTGCCTAAAATTATTGAGGCATTTTTTCCCTGGTGCTTCTACAGAACCATCCATTAGGATATTTTTCTTTCCTTTTTTTTTTTGCATAGTTTAATAGGATTACTGGGTGTTTTTTCTCATGGCTCCTTCCTTGGTTACTCCTATCTGATCATCTTTGGCTCTGCTCTAAGATGAAGATCCCCACTCTCCATTTTCACGTTGCCTATTACATACTCTCACACACATAAATTATATTTTCACTACTTTCTAATGCTAAACAGCTGAAATCTGGACATTCTGCCTTATGCATACTTGGAAATTATATACAGACACAGTAAAGAGGCGAATAGAAGACAGAATCAGTGACCTTGGCAGGGAAAGGAGAACAAAGGGAATTTGACTTGGGGTGGGCTGATGTGCTTTGAAAAGCCTGAAAAGTGCAATTTTCACATGGATTTGAGGATATTTTAAGCAAAGTTATGAGCCGGGCTACAAACCAGGAAGTACAAAACAACATGTTAAATAACGGCTAAAGAGAATAAAAGAGGAAGCATGTGGCCAATGTGTGATGGTTCTGAAATCATGTTAGATGACATATTAGCTGAATATGGTTGGAGGAGCCCATAAGCCAGAATGGGGTAGTTCCCAAGCACATTTATCAGAATTGTGTAACAAGTACTAGTTTGAGAAAATTCCCAGTTTGAATATTGTGAGGAATAGAGACTAAGCTTGTCTCTGAACCTGGACACATGTTAACTGAATGCATGAGACTGTCTAGGAAAGAAACTACAGGAACTATTAGTATAAATATAAAAACACACAAAAAAATGATATGCTTAGAGCTCATAATGTCAGGCAAGGTATCTTATGATTTTAATTTTGTGAAAGAGCTTGGGTTGTGTGCCTAATAAACTTCTGTTGGGCTCACTGTTGCTAAACTTGCAGGCAGGAGACTATAAGAGTTGTCCTCTGAGAGACTCTACCCAGAAGTGCCTCAAAATAGATGCCATGACTCACCACCAAACATTGGTCAGTGCTTAGGGAGTCTTGGGGAATAGTGGAAGGAATGAGAAAAGGACCTAGAAGTTACAGGAGCTCCACAAGCAAAACAACAGAGCCAACTAACCAAGGCCCAGAGGGGTTTTCTGAGACTGAAGCATTAGCCAAAGACCGTGGATGAAATGGATCTAGATGCCTACAGTGATGTAGCAGATAAGGAGCTTAGGCTTCATTGTGGGTCCTCTTTCCAGTTCCTCCCTATTTTCCTTCCCATCTAGATAGAATCCTTTTTGTCTCTTCTTAAAAATAAACCAGCCTACATGTTATAGTAATAACATAAAATATAATGATAATAAATGTCTCTAACACATTGGAATTGGACAAAACAAACAGAAGGAAAAGAATCCAAGAGAAGAAACAATAAACAATTCTTTATCATAACATTTTTATATCATTTTATCATATCGTTTTTATCATATCATTTTTACAATATATTATTCTACTAAAAGGTATGTCTCAGTCAGGGGTGGTGATGCATTGCTTTAATCTCAGCACTCAGAAGGCAGAGACAGGTGGATCTCTGTGAGTTTGAGGCTAGTCTGATCTAAAGAGTGAGTTCCAGGACATCCAGGACTACAAACGGAAACCCTCTCTCAAAAAGAAGAAATAAATTAGTAAATAATGTTTACAAAATTAGGTCCCATACTATTTTTCTTCAGGTTACTAGCAGGTGGAAAACTGTTTTCTTAGTGACAATTGTTATTTTATCGCACACAACAAAAGAGAAGAAAGCATTGTTCCTCTACTCATAATAATGACTGAAGATCGTTAAAAGGAATTTAACTTGAAATTGGTAAGGCACAATATTAAAACGTTTGAAGCTGGTGTCTAACTAACATTTTACATGTCACCGAGCTAACTCTTAATTTCCAGAGTATACTTAAAGTTGAGCACTTTAACACTCTGAATATTTGTCAGAGGAGAGAAGAGGTACAAGTATTTCACTTACAGCCAAAAAGAACCTTATTTTTAGCTGTCTGAAATGTTCCCAGCCCCTGTTCACAAAGAACCCATATAATCAACTTCAGAACTTAATAATATTGTTCAAGTGAATGGGAATATAGGAAGTAAAATGAAAGGGCCCTGGCTGGATATAATAGGATCCTTTGCCAATGTCATTGGACAGGTGATTATTATTTCTCTGGATGACATAGTTCAAATATTAAAATTTAAAATTAATTTTAAAATTTTTAATTGAAATAAATTGATAGTTTCTTTTATATAAAAAAACAGTAAAACATATTTTACATAATGTTTGTAACACATTGTCAGCAGACCGGGTAGAGATTCTTTCATATAATGCTTCAATAATCCTCTTTTGTATAAAACTTTAAGGTATTCAGGACTTCTCTGAATCCAAGATAACATAAATACTATTAACACAACCTGAAAATAATATTAAAGGCTTTGCTGTTATTACATTTAAGGTGTTATATGTCACTAAATCCAGATTTTATTTTTAAAGATTTTATTTGTATTTATGTGTACAGTGTGTGTTTGTGCATGTGTGTGTATGTTTGTATGCAACCAAATGTTATTACAGGTGTCAATAGAGAAGACATCAGAAGAAGGTGAATTAGAGTTACATATGATTGTAAACAGCCCAGTTTAGTTGGGAAGTGAATTCAGGTTTCTTTGCAGAACAGGACACCATACTAACTGCTGGGCCATTTATCCAAGATCTCCAGTTCTCAGTTGAAACATTGTTTAGTGGACCAGGGTAAGACAATATATGTTTCCAGTGTTGCCATAACATACTTAAACTATTTTACTTTTCTAAAATCATTATTACTGTGTACATTTTTCAAATTTTTATATATTAATTACAAAAATTTAATGCTACTCATATTCAACATATAGAAGCTTACATACTTGAGTTGACACAAACATTTTAATAGATGTGAAACTATATCTATTGCAATAAAGCAATCTAAATTTCTAAATATACAATAATTAAAATACTTAGTTAGTATAGAAGATTTCATATGCCAATACAACCATGAGAAACAAAGCCATTTGTTCTAATAGATGTAGCTTTAGAGTTGCTCAAACACTTAGATTTCATTACACACATTGTTATTATTGGTGACTAGATTTAATAGTCTATATATTATTTAAATATGGTAATACGCTGCATTGTTTCTGTCTGTATCAGCTGTCAGAATGAGTCCTCTACTTTTATGTTGTCAAATGAAACACATTAATTTGGATAGTTAATACATGAGGAACAAGGAGTGGCTTAACATTGGAATCCTCCATGAATTGTATTTATTCTTTTCCTGCTAGTGCTTTAAAATGGTGAATTGGCCTGGAAAACAACCAGTCCTGATGAGACCTGACAAGCTAGGCTCAAACACAGGGTGAGGAGGACCTCCCCTATCAATGGACTAGAGGAGGGGCATAGGGGGAAAAAGGAAAGGGAGGGTTCGATTGGGAGAAGACAAGGAAGGGGGACACAGACAGGAAACAAATTGAATAAAATGTAAAAAGTAATAATGTCCTGCAGATTATCAAAGCAGACGCTAAGACTTATGGCCAACTGTTGGGCAAAGTGCAGGGAATCTTAGGAAAGAAGAGGGAAATAGTAAGATCTGGAGAGCACAGGATTTACACAAGGAGAGCAACAGAACCAGAAAATTTGAACACAGGGGTCTTCCCAAAGACTCATACTCCAACCAAGTACCAGGCATGGAGATAATCTAGAACCCCTGCACAGATGTACCCCATGGCAGTTTAGTGTCCAAGTGGGTTACATAGTAATGAAAAGAGAGACTGTTTCTTACACAATCTGATTGGCCTGCTCTTTGATCATCTCCCCCTGAGGGGAGAGTAGCCTTACCAGGCCACAGAAGATGACAATGCAGCCACTCCTGATGTGATCTGATTTCCAAAGTGGATGTATAAGTTTACATTCCCACCAGCAATGGAGGAGGGCTCCCCTTTCTCCACATCCTCTTCAATATGCTTTGTCACTTGAATTGTTGATCTTAGTCATTCTGATGGGTGCAAACAAAAATGTCAGAATTGCTAAAACAATCCTGTACTATAACAGATCTTCTGGAGGTATCTCCACCCTGATCTCAAGTTGTACTAGAGCAAGAGTAATAAAAAAAAACTGTTTAGTATTGTCATAGACAGAGAATAGAGTATCAGTGGAATCAAATAGATGGCCAGGAAATAAACCCACAAACCTACAGAGACTTGATTTTTGACAAAAAAGCCAAAACCATACAATAGAAAAAAAAATATCATCTTCAACAAATTGTGCTGGTCTAACTGGATGTCTACATGTGGAAAAATGCAAATAGATACATATTTATCACCCCACACAAAACTAAAGTTCTAGTGGATCAACGACCTCAGAATAAAACCAGACAAACTAAACCTGTTAGAAGAAAACGTGCGGAAGAGCCTTGAACTCATTGCCACAGGAGACAACTTTCTGAACAAAACACGAGCACCACAGGCTCTAAGATCAACAATTAATGAATGGGATGTCATGAAACTGAAAAGCTTCTGTAAAGCAAGGGACACTGTCATCAGAACAAAACGACTGCCTACAGATTGGGAAAGAATGTTCACCCTCCTATATCCTACAGAGGGCTAATATTCAGCATATATAAAGATCAGAAGAAGAAGAAGAAAACAGGAAACAACCTAGGAACCTGCCACAGAGGGCCTCTGAAAGCCTCTGCCCTGCAGACTATCAAAGCAGATGCTGAGCCTGATGGCCAACTGTTAGGCAGAGTGAATGGAATTTTATGTAAGAAGTGGGAAATAGCAAGAGCTTGAGAGGACAGGAACTCCACAAGGAGAGCAACAGAACAAGAAAATTTGAACACAGGGAACTTCCCAGAGACTCATACTCCAACCAAGGACTATTCATGGAGATAACCTAGAACCCCTGCACAGAAGTAGCCCATGGAAGTTAGTTCATTGTCCAAGAGGGACTGCCTCTGACACAATCTGATTGGCCTGCTCTTTGATCACCTCCCCCTGAGGGGGGAGCAGCCTTACCAGGCCACAGAAGATGACAATGCAGCCATTCCTGATGTGATCTGATAGACTAAGATCAGAAGGAAGGAGAGGAGAACCTCCCCTGTCAGTGGACTTGGGGAGGAGCATGCATGCAGAAAAGGAAGGAAGGATGGGATCAGGAGGGGAGAAGGGAGGGTTTATGGGGGGATACAAAATGAATAAAGTGTAATTAATAATAAAAAAAGAAAAAAGAGAAGTTAAAAAGTAACAAATCAAGTAATCCAATTAAAAATGGAGCACAGAGCTAAACAGAGAATTCTAAATAGAGGAATATTGAATTGCAGAGAAACATTATAATTCCTTAGTCATCAGGGAGACGCAAATCAAAACAAACTACTCCTAAATGTAGCTCATATGCCCAACAGTAGGCAGATAACAAAAGATGAAGACAAAGCTGTCTTTGGAGGTTCCTTGTCTCATAATGTTGTGTTTTTTTCTTCAAATTCATCTTATTTTACGGGTATGTATGTATATAGGCACACACACTCACACCCACATGTATGTATATATATATAAAGATATTATATGCATATACATATGTATATATAAATTATATAGGGGTATATATATTGTATATATACATATGTGTATATATGTATTATGTACACATGCATGTATATACATGTGTACACACACACATATAAGGATATATATCCTGTGTCTGTTCATGGGCTCTTTTCCTTCTTTCATTTTTTTTTTGTTTTTTTGCTCATATTACAATGAGTTAGTTTTCATCTCATTTTCATTATTATTCCTTTGAAAACTATTTCTTTTCTAATAACAGACAGAAAAGGGTGAATCCGGACAGGAAGGAAAAGAAAAGTCCTGGAGCTCAAGACGAAACATGAATTGAAAGAGAAGACTGAAGCAAACCTTTAGTTTGGAGTCTACCTTTAGTTTAGTTAGTTAGGACTCTTGTTAACATTCCAGTATCTACACAGTAATTTTGTTTTCTTTCATTCTTATCAAGATACAGATTCAGGAGCATGAAAGTCCATACAGAAAATGATCATGACTCACCATTTTCAATTATAACAATTCAAAGATAATCTTAAGGCCCTACATAGAGGTGATTGAATAAAGAATACTATATCCTATGTTTACGGTAATACAATAAAGATCTAGGGCCTGGGATCGTGGTTCAGTAGTTAAGAGCACAGTTTGTTCTTGCAGAAGACCTATGTTTGGTTCATAACATGGTCCTACATGATGGCTCTCAACTGTCTGTAACTCCATTTCTAAAGTATCAAATGTTCCCTTTTGACCTCTGCAGGCACCAAGAATGCAATTGGTGCACATACGTACAAGCAGGCAAAATATTTATGTTTATATATGTATATGTATATAATAAATATTAAAAAATGATACATGGATAAAAGAGGGGTCTTCCTTATGCTATTGTTCTTTAGAGTAAATATGCACTAAGTGGTGCAAACCGATTATAACTTTGAAGATGCTACAGCTTGTGCTCATGGGAAAAGAATCAGTGGATTCTAATATTCAAAAAAAGATGAAGAACAGAAAATACTTATAATTTTAAGTCACTTTCCTATAATATATTGGTAAACCTTGAAGGAATTTAGTAGCTTTATAAATGAGACTACCTGTGTGTTTTCCTTAACTCTGTGATCAAAGATAACATCCCCATTAATCAGATCATCATTGTGCTAGACATCGGCTTCAGCACATTGCAGACAACACAAGTACTAAGCACACAGCACCTCATCAATGACATCATCAATAAACAAACTGCTAGAACATTCCAGCAGTATTTGTTAGAAAAACCCAAACTTAGTGATATTAAAAATTGACTATATACTGCCAGGACAAAGGAAAGTAAATTTATCCTGGTCTACTCAAACTTATGAAAGAAAACTAAAGATAATGAACATTTAAAAGTGCTGTTTGCTTTGAAAACACTGCTAGTTAGAGGCTTTCAGATGCGCTCAGTAGACTCCTGTCATGCGTTCAATGCACATCCCATCTGACTTTCTAAACGAGGATTGATCATCTTACCCCATGTCCACTCTTGATTATCTTTTTTAGGTGTATAGATTTCATTATGTTTATCATATCTTATCATATCATATCTTATAGGTCTATATAAGTGAGTATATACCGTGTTTGTCTTTCTCCTTCTGGGATATTTCACTCAGACCAAACCTTTGGCAGAGTACAGGGAATCATAAGAAAGAAGGGGAGTTAGTCTGATGGGGAAAGGATAGGAGCTCCACAAAGACCAAATATATCTGGGCACAGGGTCTTTTCTGAAACTAACATTCAACCAAGGACCATGTATGGATATAACCTAGAACCTCTGCTCAGATGTAGCCTGTGGTAGCTCAGTAACCAATTGGTTTCCCAAAGTGAGGGGAACAAGGACTATTTCTAACAGGAACTCAATGAAGATACCTGATAAAACAGGATCAGATGAATGGGGGGAGGTCCCCCCGTATCAGTGGACTTGGAAAGGGGCACAGTGGTGATGAGGGGGGGAGGGAGGGACTGGGAGGGAATGAGGGTTCGGGGCACAGCTGGGATACAGAATTAATAAAATGTAACTGATAAAAAAAAGTGCTGTTTGGAATGAAGAAAACAATGAATTTTAGGTAATAAGGCACTGATATTATGTTTACAGGTTCGATAATGATATAGTTACAAAAATGATTACATTAGGCAAGGCACATAAGGTATATGAATATTACTTGTATTGCAGACAATTTATTTATTATCCTAAAGCAATTTCCATGTATATAAAGAGAAGTCAAGTGAAATATATTAGGATTCACTAATAGACTTGTGACTTTTGACATCTGTAGAATGGATATTGCTCCCAGAAAATGCTGCATAGGGACGCCTTTTGTTTCAGAATTAGATGAATATTGTTAAATTGACCCTTGATACGTTCATTTGTTCATTTATTTCTCTTTTCTCTTCTACTTATCTTCTACATGTAGCATTTTGATTTAATATACCCAATCCTGATAGTATTAGATAATTTTCTTAGTGTTAAATAGCATACTCAGATAAAATGAACTTAAGTAAAAAAAGGGTTTATAGGTTTCTCTTCTCTTCTCTTCTCTTCTCTTCTCTTCTCTTCTCTTCTCTTCTCTTCTC
Source organism: Rhombomys opimus (assembly GCA_010120015.1). Lineage (NCBI taxonomy): Eukaryota > Metazoa > Chordata > Mammalia > Rodentia > Muridae > Rhombomys > Rhombomys opimus. The sequence continues at coordinate 3,265,970 of REGO01000189.1, forward strand.
TTCTCTTCTCTTCTCTTCTCTTCTCTTCTCTTCTCTTCTCGTCTCTTCTCTTCTAAAATAGCCCCCAACACAGTGCAAGAGTTATGGTAGCATGAACTAGAGGCATTTATCCCCTGCTTTGTAAACAGTCAAAAAGCAGACAATCATGAATGCTGGTTCCCAGGCTGTATTTTTCTTTTTTTTAATTTTGACAAGCACCCAGCCCATGTAACGGTTAAACTGGACCATCCTACATCATTTAACTTAATTTAGATATTCCTCACAGTCATATGCAGAGCCTCAAACGATGGTCTTTTCAGTAAATTTAGAAGCTGTTAGCAATAAGTTAACCAAATAGATATATATGTATATATAAAATATTGGGTATATACACGTGTATGCTTATATATATATATATATATGCATGTGCATTATATTGGATAAATATCTGTATATAAGGATATATATGTATGTGTGTGTCCCTCTATCTATTCATATGCACATACGTACAAACATGTGGGTGTTCAATTGATATAGAATCATGCAAAATTTCCATCTTGTTTCTTTTTAATTATTTCTCTCTAGCTCCTTCTGGGTTCCCTTCTTCCAACTCTTCCCTCTACTCCCTCTCAAGCTGATAACCTATACACATCCATACCTGTACACATGTATGTGTGTGTATATATATATATGCATGTATATATATCTATGTATGTATATATGAGTGAATGTATGTAACAACAATAATAAAAGAAAAATTATCAACAAGTATATATTTAAAAATGTATACCATAATATACATGATAAATGAAATGAAAATATATTTGACAAATGATTTTGACGGGATTATAATAAAATAAAACAAATCTAACACATCAGATTTTGACAAAACGTTCATCAGCCCAAGAGAAGCACAATAAACAGAAGCTCACATATCCACATGCTGAAGAGTTCCATAACCCTCTAAGCTTGAAGCCCTAATCATTGCACTCTCAAGAGTCTCATAAACACTCTAAGCTGGAAGCCATAATGTATGTGGGAAGGACCTGATGCAGACCTGTTATGGTTCTATGAATTTTGTCTCAGTCTCTGTAAGTTCATATTAGCTCTGATCATGATGATTTAGAGGGTCTTGTGTTCTCGGTGTCCTCCATGTCCTCTGCCATCTTACATTCTTTCCACCTATCCTTCTATGGGTTCTTTCAGATCTGAGGCAAGGGATTTGATGGAGACATCCAATTTAGAAATGAGTGTTTCAAGATCTCTCTCTTTCTGTGTAACATTTGTTATAGATGCCATCTTGTATCCTTTAGAGTTTTAAACAAAATTTTGCTGTAATTTAACACTGGTCATTGCTGCAAATTTTTGCATTTTCTCTTTTCATTCATTTTTCAAACTGTGACTTTGCTTCTTCCTTAAAAGCCTTAGAATTTTTGCAGTACACCAGATTTATATCTTTTCATGCAATACTTTTAGATTTCAGTTCAAATATCGGCAATTTCCCTGAGGGTTGGAGACTCCTAGCCCACTTTGTTTCTGTATTCTTCTATAATTAAAATGATTTGCAATTTCTAGGCAAATAAAACCTCATAAATAGAATATTAAATTATTATTCATGTATTATTACATTATGCTCTAGCATTTATTTTTATACATAAAATTTTAAATTATTTTTATTTGTAGTGTCATAATATTTACTGTGTGTATTATAATGTCTTGAAGTCTATATCAAATCAGACAAATCTAAATATGCCTAATTAAAATTTCACATCATCATTTTTTATGGTGAGACTCATTTGTACATAGTCTCAACATTTCCATGAGCATATTATATTACTATATTTACCATATTTTACAATGCATATACTCATGTTACTTCTTTGCAAATAAAATTATGTGTTCTTTAATCAGGTTCTCATGGAGATTCTCAGTCATCCACTGTGAGCCCTGATGACCTCTATTTTACTACCTACTTCCTTGAAATTAACTTTGCACTCAATTATAAATGACATCATTGGGCAATTGTGTCTTTGTGCATGGCTTATTGTTTTACATATAAGCATTTTTCTGAAAGAACAGTTTGTTCAACAGTGTTTTTTATTTAAGTTTATATAAGTTTAGAACATTTCCCTGAAGAAGTGAAATGATGACTATTCCTACAACTTTGGTTTTTTATGTAATACTGACAGCACAAGGGAGCTTCACTGTATGTATGACCAAACCCCAGTCAAGTATAAAACCATGATTACCACATATGCAGATCCTTTTATCCTTATTTTGTTGATCTTTGCAACTCATCAACTTTTCCTACTTCAGTAGAAGCAAGACATTCTATTTGACAACATAAAAATGTAAAGTAGGTCTTTACCGCTCTGTATTAGTTATTTTAATTAATATTGTCTTGCTGAAATATTACAATGTTTTTTCAATTTAAACATTTTTGTTATTGGCATTATCAACTTTTATAGGTTAAGGCATATATTTTATATTTGTTATATTTTAACTTTATCATAAATGAAGTATAAATTAATTTTAATAGCATGTGATAAATGTATTTTTACAAACTTTGGTATTACATCTAAGAATCAATAAATAAATTAGCAATATTACTGCATATATCAGTGATTATATCTGTAACTGTGGGATGCATTTAATGTTTCTAAAAATTAATATATACCTAATTTTATAAGTGTTGTTAAGTAACTGTCAGTGTTACAAATAACCTCATTAGATGATTTTCAAGTTTCAGGAATGATGGAGATAAGATATATAATGCACTCTTCCTAAAATGACATAGGAAACAGAAAGACACCAGCAGCAACTAAAGATGCTTTAAGTGAATTTTTCCTATTTTACCTTTTTATTTTTAGTGTATGAAAAGTGTAGGTGTGGGCTTGCAGATGCTGCGTGTGTATGTCTGTGTAGGCCAGAAGACAACTCTGGATGTCAGTACTCAGGTTTTTCCTTGTTTAAGACCTTCTCTTTCTGTTTGGGGGTGTATACCTTGCCAGCCAGCCTTTTAAGCTTCCTACTTTTCTCCATTCTCTAACTCCCTCTTCAACTACAAGGACTGGCTCTGTTGATATGTGTTATTTGGTCTAGATTTGTCTGTCCAGTCTTGGATTTAAACTTAGGTTGTCGTTAGTACATGGAATTTGATTTTTCCCACTGAGCCTCTATCTTATACTTTTAATTGGCTTGTGAATTTTTAAGCATTGCAAAGGTTAGTGAACTAATTTGATATTGGTAGTTTATATCATGCATACTGATGAAATACAGTTACTGAATTGTTTCTTTCTCTCCAAATATTTGTAATTTCTTTGCACAGAAGACTTTGAAATGTCTCACATTGTGTGTCTATGTGTGTGTGTGTGTTATTTGTTGTAACTACCCACTTAACTGTGCTGAAGAAACCTAAGAAAATCTCTCCTGCATGCCTATAGTTTGAAAGCTGGTATCCAATATTATACTTTCTAAGCTTGACACAAAAAAAACTAGGATTCTTTGGTTACTAGAAAAAAAAAAAAAGAAAAACTTAAATTGTTGAATTTTATAAATAACATGGGTACAATAAAATTGATGACCTCAATTTTATTTGTAGTTAATATATACAAATTATAAATAACTTCATTTATAGTTAATGTTTTCCATTAAAATGCACACACACACACCTGATCCAACTTCACAAATTAGAAACTGTGAGACGTTTGTAGTTCTGTAGACTGTAGGATTTATAGTACTAATGATTCTTGTCAAGGTCTGGGTGTCTTTCTCAGGAGAATTTTTGTCTTTCATGCATGCCTATTTGCTGCTAAATTTGATTTTTAATCACACCTTCTCAAGCTGTTGTAATCACTTTCCCTTTAAATAAACATATTTCCTCCCCGCACTTGGTTTCATGAAGCCCCTTTAAGCTCCAAGTCATCTGTAAACCCTGGTTTTGTGTGGAAGTCAGGCATCAGACCTTAGAAAAACTGCACACGGATACTAATTCTACAAATATTTAAAGGTCTCTGTGTTCTTATTCAATTTCACTGAAATTTCCCATTTTATAGAAATTTTAGAGTGTGGAAAGGTCAGTTCTATAATCTGTATAATGTGAAAATTAGAATAGACAGGGCAGAAAATGATTTCCCAGAGAGAGTTGGTTGTATGTTTCTTCTCTGCTCTTTCATTTCAATGTGTAGCCCCCAAGGATCCTTGATTCAGATGCATAGCTTAGACTCTGCCACACTGCTGTGGCAGACACCTGCAGAGGAATTGGCAAGTCTGTTAGTATGTACTCCTAAATGTATTTTCTAAAACCCAGGCTGGGGATAGACTCCTGCAGAGTTTCCTATTTTGTTAATCTCAGGGCCACTTTCCTCTCATCAACATCATCACCCCCTTGGTCCTAGCAGGCCTACATAGCAGTATTCCTAAAGATATGGAAGCATCATTGCCAGGGCAGGTGTGAACCACTGTAGAGTACCAGATAGTATAGGTACAGAGAAGAATCATTAAAGAAGCTCAGAGATCTTGAGAGTAAATAATAAGCACAAGTCATAGAAAGTATAACAAAAGATGCAGCAGGCTTTGATTTTACTTTTTCAACTGAACATTTCAAGGCATAGCATTATATTCCAATTTTTTCTCATTTTTTTTTACCATAATAAAATCACTCCCTATGCATTTTGTATTTTCTTGACGGATTGTGTGTATACCACAGGCTTGGTTCTCGCTCTTTGTTTCTCCTCTTAGACTTTTTGTTGTTTTTACTGTTAAACTTTGGCTTTAAAAATGGAAAGTGCTGGAGGCATGACAGGAGTTGAGCAATCATGAAAGCTTATGTGCTCTGACTTTATTAATCACAAAAGATAAAACCATAAAGCATTTCTTAAGACATATTTGAAACTCAGATGTATATATGATTATGAATAACAAAAAATGCAACATGTGCAAAACACAGTTCATTACTTGAATGGAAACAAATTTCTTATATCAACTTAATAGCGAAAAAGGCAGAGCTATCATGCTTGGCTGTAAGTACATATCAATGCACTCTATTTGCCAGTGCAGCTGAAAGAAGGTAACTTTCCCTATTTCAGCATTCCGTAAGAGGAGGCTGTGCAAAGGATAAGATGTAATGATAGCAGAACAGGTAGAAGAATATTTATTGATATGACAATATATGAAATAAACAAATCATAGTTGACATATTTTTGTTACAATGCAAATTTGACTTAAAATTGTGAAAACTGCTAAAGGTTGATCAAAATCACCAATACATGGTACTATCTTATGTAAAAAATATTTCACTCTGATGTCAGTCATCTTTCTCTCTTGCTGAAAAGAAGTAGTCCTGTAATAACTCGATTATTTTAGCTAAGTCACATTTTAGCCAAATAAAATTCAGTTTATGAAGAAAAATATTAAACTTTACTATTTATTGAAAATTAATAATTTAGGTGAAGTTTTATATCTCATTAATGAAACACACAATCTTAGAGATATATTGTTATATCCTCAAGTAATGATTACTCCGTTTATATATTGAAATAGTGCCAGTATATATATAAAGTCTTTTATTTTTTTATTTTTTTTTATTATTTTTTTTATTATTTTTATCAGTTACATTTTATTTATTCTGTATCCCAGCCGTGCCCCGAACCCTCATTCCCTCCCAGTCCCTCCCTCCCTCACTCATCACTACTGTGCCCCTTTCCAAGTCCACTGATAGGGGGGGACCTCCCCCCATTCATCTGATCCTGTTTTATCAGGTATCATCATTGAGTTCCTGTTAGAAATAGTCCTTGTTCCCCTCACTTGGGGAAACCAATTGGTTACTGAGCTACCACAGGCTACATCTGAGCAGAGGTTCTAGGTTATATCCATACATGGTCCTTGGTTGAATGTCAGTTTCAGAAAAGACCCTGTGCCCAGATATATTTGGTCTTCGTGGAGCTCCAATCCTTTCCCCATCAGACTAACTCCCCTTCTTTCTTATGATTCCCTGTACTCTGCCAAAGGTTTGGTCATGAGTCTTTGCTTTGAAAACACTGCTAGTTAGAGGCTTTCAAATGCGCTCAGTAGACCCCTGTCATGCGTTCAATGCACATCCCATCTGTCTTTCTAAACGAGGATTGATCCTCTTACCCCATGTCCGCTCTCTTGATTATCTTTTTTAGGTGTATAGATTTTTTAAAATTTATTATGAATTATAGTCTATTCATTTTGCATTCCAGCTGTATACACCCCTCATCCCGCCCTCCTCCCTCATCTCTTCCCATGTCTCTTCCAAAGTCCACTGATAGGGGAGGTCTTCCTCCCCTTCCATCTGACCCTAGTCTACCAGGTCTCATCAGGACTGGCTGTATTGTCTTCCTCTGTGGACTGGTAAGGCTCCTCCCTCCTCAGGAGGAGGTGATCAAAGAACTAGCTAGGGAGTTCATATCAGAGACGGTCCCAGTTCCAATTACAAGGGAACCCAGTTGGAGACTGAGATTACATGGGCTACATCTGTGCAGGGGTTCTAGGTTATCTCCATGCATGGAGTATCAGTCTCTGACACAAAATTGTGTCCATATTTTTTTGTTCTGTTGCTCTCCTTGTGGAGCTCCTGTCCTCTCTAGGTCATTCTATCTCCTCCTTTTTTCATAAGATTCCCAGCTTTCTGCCTAGAGTTTGGCTATGAGTCCCAGCATCTGCTTTGATACCTTGCTGTGTAGAGTCTTTTAGAGGCCCTCTGTGGTAGGTCCCAGTCCTCTTTCCTGTTTTCTCCCTCTTCTGATGTCTCTCCTGTTTGCTTCATATACCAAAAGTGTAGAAATAATGATTGAGGGAATGAAAACCAATGATTGGTTTGAGACTCTGGGAGAGAGTGCTAACCCCTGACAGCATTAATACTATTATTCTTTGCTTGGAGACAGAATCCTAGCCTGTCTTCTGAGAGGATTCATATAGTGGCTGTTGGAAACAGTTGCAGAGACCCACAGCCAAATATTTGGTGGTGCTCAGGAATCTTGTTGAAGAATGGGAGGAAGGATTGAGAGACCCAGAGTCATCAAGAACAGGAAGACCTAACCTGGGTTCTTTGGTTTTCACAGTGGCTGAATTAACAAAGCATGCACAGGCTGGACATAGACCCCTAAATATAGGTAGCAGATGTGCAGCTTGGTCATCAGATGGGTCCTCTAACAATGGCAGTAAAGGCTGTCTCTGACTCTATTGCATGCCTTTGTATTACTTGTCCTTAGCTCAGTTTACTTGCTTGGCTTCAGTAGGAGGAGATGTGCTCAGTCATGCTGAAACCTAAGGTTCCAGGATGGGTTCACACCCATGGGGACTTCACCTTCTCCGAGAAGAAGAAGAGGGGAATCAGGGGAGGTGAGTGTGAAGGTGGGGCTGGAAGGAGTGGAAGGAGGGGGCTGGGATCAGGCTGTCAACTGGTTAAATAAAAAATAAATAAATAGGAATATTTTTTAAAAGATGGAACTACGTTTTAAAGTTTTATATTGGCATAAATACCATTCTGAGTAATCTAAACTCATATGGGAAAAAAATGTTCTGCATGATGTGTACAGCTGTGAGGACACCACATAGATTTCCAGGGTAAATTCGGTCCCCATGGAGCAATGGTTGATTCTGTGGCTGGTGCCAGAAAGATACAACAAAATATGCTTTAAAAGCTTGCAGGTCTAGTGAGCTGGCAGGGAGGGGTGGGTAGTATTAAAAGCAGCAGCAGAAGAAATTATTATGAAAGAATCATAAGAGGCAATTAAGTGAAGTATAATTAACCATTTGTGACTCATCCGGAAACAAAACAAATGAACACGTGGTGTATTATTAAAAAAAATAGAAAGAGAAAAGAGAAGAGCAAAAGTTCTCTGAGCCCAGCACTAAAGGATAGGTAATTTAGATTTTCTCCTCCTTTTATTAAGGCACCATAGAAACAAACACTTCCCAGCAGTGTATGTGACAGGCACCAGCATGTATTTGTTTGGTGCTTTCAGAGGGGCTGAATTTAGCAAAATTACAACCCTAAAAGTTAAAGTGAGAATGGTTTAATTCACATGATTTCATATATTTCAGTTATTACAAATAAACATGCTTTTGGTTCGACAATGTTCTTCTCTACACCCCAAAGCCACATTCTCCATATAAGAGAAAATAATGACATAAATTGATATTCTACAATTAATATATTCAAATTGCTCCTATGACCAAAAGTAAAGATTGTCCTAACAAAAGTTTTATTTGAGAGGATCCTAATCAGACATCATGGCTATAGATATGGTCAGTATTAAAGTTGAAAGTGAGCAAAATATAAGTGGAACCTACACACAAAGCGCTTAACTTTTCTTTTTAGTTTGTAAGCATTCTATGATAAAATATGACAGAACAAGAAACCTAGTCTTTGCATAAAAATATAAAATATGCACTTATGCATGTATTAGCTTTGATTAATATAAGACTCTTTCAAGTAGTGAACCCCGAAATTTCATCAGAGAACTTTCACAGCTAATAAATACTTTCAGTAGAGTGACTGGATACAATGTTAATTCAAAAAAAGTCAGTACCCCTTCTGTATACAAATGACAAACAGGGAAAGAAAGAAATTAAGAGTAAGCACCAGATAGATTTCCAAAGTGGTTGTAAAAGTTTACATTCCCACCAGCAGTGGAGGAGAGTTCCCCTTTCTCCATATTCTCTCCAGCATGTGTTGTCACTTGAGGTTTTGATCTTCGCAATTCTGATGGGTGTAAGGTGAAGAAATCTCAGGCTTGTTTTCATTTTCATTTCCCTGATGACTAAGGATGTTGAGCATTTCTTTAAGTGTTTCTCTGCCATTCAATATTTCTCTATTCAGAATTTACTGTTTAGCTCAATTTTTTAATTGTATTAATTGATTTGCTGCGGTTTAACTTTTTGAGTTCTTTATACATTCTGGATATCAGCCCTCTGTCAGATATAGAGTGGGTGCAGATCCTTTTCCAGTCTGTAGGCTGTCGTTTTGTTTTGACGACAGGGCCCTTTGCTTTATAGAAGCTTTTCATTTTCATGAGAAAATGAAGATCCCATTTATTGATTGTGGATATTAAATGAACCTATGCTGTTGGTGTTCTATTCAGGAAGTTGAGCCCTGTGCCAATGAGTTCAAGCTCTTCCCAAATTTTCTTATAACACATTTAGTGTGTTTATTTTTTGTTGAGGTCTTTGATCCATTTGGATTTTAGTTTTGTGCAGGGTGATGAATATGGATCTATTCGTATTTTTCTACATGTAGACATCCAGTTAGAACAGCACCCTTTGTTGAAGATGCTGTCTTTTTTCCATTCTATGGTTTTGGCTTCTTTGTCAAAGTCAAGTATCCATAGATGGGTCTTTTATTTGATTCTATTTATCCAAAATTCTGTTTCTATGCCAATACCATGGAATTTTTATTACTATTTCTTTGTACTACAGGTTGAGATCAGGGGTGGCAATATCTCCTAGGAATATATCCAAATTTTGCTTAAGTATACTACATGGACATTGGCTCAACCATGTTTGTAGCAACTTTATTCATGATAGCCAGAATCTGGAAACAACCCAGAAGTCCCTCAACTGTGGAATGGATACAGAAATTGTGGTACATTTACACAATGGAATACTACTCAGCAATTAAAAACAAAGAAATCATGAAATTTGCAGGCAAATTGTGGGACCTCGAAAAGATCATCCTGAGTGAGGTATCCCAGAAGCAGAAACATAGACATGATATATACTCAATTATAAGTTTATATAACATATAACATATAAGTGTATATAACATATAATATGGGAAAAAAACATACTAAAATCTGTACACCAAAGAAGCTAAGCAAGAAGGAGGACCTTGGATAAGATGATCAACCCATGCTCATCAAGGCAAATGGACATCGGAAGAGGGAGAAAACAGGAAACAAGACAGGAACCAGCCACAGAGGGCCTTTGAAAGATTCTACCCAGCAAGGTATCAAAATAAATGCTCGGACCCATAGCCAAACTTTGCAGAGTTCAGGGAATTTTATGAAAGAAAGGGGAGACAGAAAGACCTGGAGGGGACAGGAGTTCCACAACAAAAACAACAGAACCAAAAAATCTGCGAACAGGGGTCTTTTCTGAGTCTGATACTCCAACCAAGGACCATTTATGGAGATAACCTATAACCCCAGCACAAATGTAGCCCATGGCAACTCAGTCTCCAAGAGGGTTATCTAGTAAGGGGAATAGGTGTTGTTTCTGACATGAACTCAGTGGCTGGCTCTTTGATCACCTCCCCTTGATGGGGGAGAAGCCTTTCTAGGCAACTGAGGAAGACAATACAGCCAGTCCTGAATGAGACCTGATAGACTAGGGTCAGAGAAAAGGGGAGGAGGACCTTCCCTATCAGTGGACTTGGGGAGGAGCATGGGACGAGATGAGGGAGGGAGAATAGGATTGGGAGGGGATTAGGAAAGGGGCTACAACTGGGATAAAAAGTAAATAAGCTGTAGTCTATTAAAAATTAATTTAAAAAAGAAACTAGTGAAACCACACCATTCACAATAGCCACAAATAATATAAAGGTTCTTGATGTAACTCTAACATAGCAATTCAAAGAGCTCTATGACAAAATCTTCAAGTCTTTGAAGAAAAAATATTGAAGAAGTTAATAGAAGATATAAAGATGCTCCTCGTTCATGAGAAGGAGAGGAGGGTATGTAGAGAAGGTGGTGTGAGGGTGAGACTGGGAGGAGTGAAGGAAGGGAGTCGGCCTCAGGATGTGTAGTGATTAGATAATTAAATAAATAGTTAGATAAATAAAATTTATCATGTGAAAATCAATAAATATATTTAATTTAATTTTATTTATTAATTACGCTTTATTCACTTTGTATCCCCCCATAATCCTCTCCCTCCTCTCCTCCTGGTCCCACCCTCCCCTCCCCTTCTTCACGCATGCCCCTCCCCAAGTCCACTGATAAGGGAGGTCTTCCTCTCCTTCCTTCTGATCTTAGTCTATCAGATCACATCAGGAGTGGCTGCATTGTCATCTTCTGTGGCCTGGTAAGGCTGCTCCCCCCTCAGGGGGAGGTGATCAAAGAGCAGGCCAATCAGATTACATCAGAGGCAGTCCCTCTTCCCATTACTATGTAACCCTCTTGGACACTAAACTGCCATGGGCTACATCTGTGCAGGGGTTATAGGTTATTTCCATGCCTGGTACTTGGTTGGAGTATGAGTCTCTGGGAAGACCCCTGTGTTCAAACTTTCTGGTTCTGTTGCTCTTCTTGTGGGGTCTGTCCTCTTCAGCTCTTACTATTTCCCAGTTCTTTCATAAGATTCCATGCACTCTACCCAACCGTTGACCATAAGTCTCAGCATCTGCTTTGATGCACTGTTGGGCAGAGCCTTTCAGAGGCCCTCTGTGGCAGGTTTCTAAGTTTTTTTCTGGAAAATCAATAAATATTTAATAATAAACATATTGTACAGTGTCCACAACCCTCATGAATACCATTGTCATTTGTGGACCAATTTTTTTAACACATGACTCCATTCAGTATATTTCACACAACACCTGCAAAATTTGCTTGTGACCAGCAAAAGAAGTAATTGAGTGTTTTTGCATTTGCTATTTACTCAAATTTATATCATTGAAACATGTTATAAGAGTCATATATATATATATATATATATATATATATATATATATATATATATATATTGACCACTCTGCATTTGACAACTTGTCATGCTCATGCCTGGGAAAGGCTATGTATTCTTCTCTTGCAGAATTCATCAATTACCTGTAGTTCTTTTCTAGGGATGGGACCCTACAAATTTACATGTCAGTTTATATTGTTCTTGCTTATGCAGAGTTTCTTGTGTTCTGACTTACAGTCTCTCTTTTTAATTTTTTCTTCAGTATTCTCTGAGCTATAGATTTAGGACTTGTGATGTACATGAATCTTCAGCAGATGATCTAGCCTCATTCTTTTCATCTCTAGGTTTGCCTTCATGTTTTATATTGACAAAACTTCATACAACTAGAATAAAACACAAGACACACATATAAGGATCTTCTAGTATGGCCCATACATACTTTCCAAGATTTTCTTGGAGTCGTATTGAATCATTATATATGAATATTTGTTTAAATTATATGAATCGGTATTCTAGATAACAAACATATAATTATGTGTTCAGTTAGCCTTTTATGCTTTATATGTAGTGTTGGAATTGAACCCAAACACTTGTGCAAACACCTTTTTCTCTGAGGTATATCCCTTACCCTTAGTTATCATTGTAAAAGAGCTAATAAAATTATATAAAGTGAGTCTTAGTGTCTGCTTTGAAACTGCAAACCCTCGGCAGAGTGCAGAGAATCATATGAAAGAAAGGAGTTAGTATGATATGGAAAGGATAGGAGCTCTACAAGGATCAAATATGTCCGGGCACAGGGTCTTTTCTGAGACTGACACTCAACCAAGGACCATTTATGGATATAACCTAGAACTTCTGCTCAGATGTGGCCTGTGGTAGCTCAGTAACCAAGTAGTTTTCCAAAGTAAGGGGAACAAGGACTATTTCTAACAGGATCTCAAGGGCAGGCTCTTTGACCTCCCTTCCCCTCCAGGGGAGGAGCAGTCCTGTTAGGCCACAGAGGAGGACTTTGCAGCCAGCCCTGAAGATACCTGATAAAACAGGGTCAAATGAAAGGGGAGCTGGTCTTTCCCTATCAGTGGACTTGGAAAGGGGCAGGGAGGAGACCTGGGAGGGAGTAGGGGACTGGGGAGGGAATGAGGGAGTGGAATACAGCTGGGACACAGAGTTAACAAAATGTAACTAAAAAGAAAAATAAAATAAAAAAAATAAAAAAAAATATATAAAGTGGATGCTAATTATAAAATGTCTATTCTGTGACTGGGCATGTTGACCAGTTGGCAGAATGCTTGCTTAGCCCACAAAAAGCATCTATTCAAAATTTCAATTGCATAAACTAGTTATGGCATATTGGCATACGTTTGTACCCACTACCCTGCAGATATGGAAAAATGCTTGATGGGAGCCTGTGACACATGATATCTGTCTCAGAAATACGTATTCTGATATAGTCTTTTCCGCTTCCGAATTAATTCCTTTCCACAGAGCCCCTGTAGTCTAGATGTTCCTTAATGTCAGTATTTTTAAAGCCTTGATGTTTATCACTGTTGTTATTTTTGTGTGAAGTCATTATTACAATACACATTCATAGAATTGTTTTAAATCTCATAAATGTTCTTTTACGTAGAACTTGGTTAATAAAATAGAAATTTAAATTATTTGAAGTTTGGTAAATAATTCTAAATCTTAATTTTATCTTATGCAGTAATTGAGGGAAAGATTCAAAATGTGGGCCAAAGAGGAGGACTTCGCAGCCAGCCCTGAAGATACCTGATAAAACAGGGCCAGATAACACATGCTGGAGAGGTGGTGGGGAAAGGGGAACCCTCCTCCATTGCTGGTGGGAATGTAAACTGGTACAACCACTTTGGAAGTCAATCTGGCGCTTTCTCAGACAATTAGGAGTAGTGCTACCTCCAGACCCAGCTATACCACTCCTAGGTATATAGCCAAAATTTGCTCAAGTACACAACAAGGACATTTGTTCAACCATGTTTGTAGCAGCTTTATTTGTAATAGCCAGAACTTGGAAACAACCCAGATGTCCATCAAGGGAGGAATGGATACAGAAATTGTGGTATTTTTACGCAATGGAATACTACTGAGCAATCAAAAAGGAGGAAATCATGAAATTTGCAGGCAACTGGTGGGATCTAGAAAAGATCATTCTGAGTGAAGTATCCCTTAAGGAGAAAGACAAATGTGTTATATACTCGCTTATATAGACCTACTAAATATGATAAACATAATGAAATCTACACACCTAAAGAAGATAATCAAGAAAGTGGACACGGGCGAAGATGATCAATCCTCATTTAGAAAGACAAATGGGATGTGCATTGAAGGTATGACAGGAATCTACCGCAAAAGGCATCTGAAAGACTCTATCTAGCAGTGTTTCAAAGCAGACACTAAGACTCATAACCAAACCCTCGGCAGAGTGCAGGGAATCATATGAAAAAAGGGGAGTTAGTATGATATGGAAAGGATAGGAGCTCTACAAGGACCAAATATATCTGGGCACAGGGTCTTTTTTGAGACTGACACTCAACCAAGGACCATCTATGGATATAACCTAGAACTTCTGCTTGGATGTGGCCCATGGTAGATCAGTAACCAAGTAGTTTTCCAAAGTAAGGGGAACAAGGACTATTTCTAACAGGATCTCAAGGTCAGGCTCCTTGACTCCCCACCCCCCCAGGGTAGGAGCAGTCTTGTTAGGCCACAGAGGAGGACTCTACAGCCAGCCCTGAAGATACCTGATAAAACAGGGTCAAATGAAAGGGGAGGAGGTCCTCCCCTATCAATGGACTTGGAAAGGGGCAGGGAGGAGACCAGGGAGGGAGTGTGGGGTTGGGAAGGGAATGAGAGAGCGGGATACAGCTGGGACACAGAGTTAACAAAATGTAACTAAAAAGAAAAATAAAATTAAAAAACAAAAACAAAAACAAAAACAGGGCCAGATGAAAGGGGAGGAGGTCCTCCCCAGTCCATGGACTTGGAAAGGGGCAGGGAGGAGATGAGGGAGGGAGGGTGGGGTTGGGAGAGAATGGGGGAGTGGAATGCAGCTGGGATGCAGAGTTTATATAATGTAAATTAATAATAACAAACAATAAAATAAGAAAAAAAAGTTCAAATCCAAACTAAGTTGAAATTCCACCTAAAGCCAGTCAAAATAGGAAACAACAAGGCAAGTACTGCAAAATGCTGCAAGAATATGAGTAAAAAGATCCCTCAAAAAATGTGGGTATATTTTAATAATTTTTTTCTGTTTAAAACGGCTACGTTACCATGATTATAGTACTATTTGAAAAGTTTTTTGTTTATTTGTTTTACAAAGCATTATATAATGCTTTTCTGCCTTTCAGAGCAGAGAAGCTGGAAGAGACCTCTAAATCTTAAACAAAGGGCAATGTATTCCATAATACTTATCTGATTATATTTCCGCTATGCCGGGATACAGACAGAGTAGAATATAAGACAATGTCCTGTGTATCAATTTGCCCATTATCGCTAATGAAGTTAAATAATGCATGTGGGACTACAGATTGTAATAATAATAAATATGCATTAAAATTCCTAACGATGCAAAGAATGTAGTGAGTTTTATTCATTTACAGACAAATAACTTGCAACTTTTTAAAAGTTAAATTACCCAGATGATTTTATGATTGGCGTGAATGCCAAAAAAATGTAAAATATGTGTTCTCTTAGGAAAAATAATTACTAACCTTTTCCTTATCAAATGATTTAATAAAGAATAAAAGTTTCACAAAAAAATAGATCAAAGCAAACAAAGGAAATGGAAATAAGCTAACAGCCAAAAAGACAAGGCTTCTGAAGGCCTACTCATTTTGTGAGATTAGAAAACACTGTGACTGTTTGGTACCTTAGTTTTTCTTCTGTGATTAATTAACCACTTCTGCTCCTCATTGTTCTAAAAATCTATACCTCTGAAGCTGATGAGCTGTCTTTACTCTATAATATTTCTTCTGTGTGTTTATCAATATGCCAGAAGTGTATATACATGCATGCACATATGTGTTTATGTATACAATTGTGTTTATATATACATATATTTAAAATAAAATTTCCCTATATAGTTCCATTTAAAGGGAATTGACAATGGCTAAAAATATTGTACCTCAAAAGTCTGTAATTAATGTTCAACCTTAATTTGAAAGCTAAGCTCTTATGATAGTGTGATGACATATAGAAGAATAAGATTTACATGAAATTTATGAACAATAAATATATTTGGTGTTTTGTTTAAGTGAATGTAGCTTAGACAAAAAAAAGAGTGTTTATATTTGACTATGTTTGTCTGCTTTAATCACATTTTTTTTTAAGTTTCAAATGAATTGGTCTTACAAAAGCAAGAACTTTGACGAAAGCCTACTTATCATTATGCATGTCTTGGCTTTGAAAATGGAGCTCAAACTCCAGTGTCTTTCTACATAGGCACATACATTTTTTAATTTATTTATTCTTTATTAATTACACTTTATTCACTTTGTATCCCCATCCCTGTGGTTCCCTCCCTTCTCCCATCCCAATCCCTCCCTTCCTCCACCCTCTGCATGCATGCCCCTCCCCAAGTCCACTGATAGGGAGGACTTCTTTTCCTTCCTTCTGATCCTAGTCAATTAGGAGTGGCTGTGTTGTCTTCTTCTGTGGCCTGGTAATGCTGCTTCCCCCTTAGGGGAGGTAATTAAAGAGCAGGCCAATCAGTTCATGTCAGAGACAGTCCCTGTTCCTATTACAATGGAACCCTCTTGGATACTGAACTGCCATTGCCTACATCTGTGCAGGGGTCTTAGGTTATCTCCATGCATAGTCCTTGGTTGGAATATCAGTCTCAGGAAAGACCCCTGTGCTCAGATTTTTTGGTTCTGTTGCTCTACTTGTGGAGTTCCTGTCCTCTCCAGATCTCGCTGTTTTCCACTTCTTTCCTAAGATTCCCTGCACTCTGTCCAAAGGTTGCCCATAAGTCTCAGCATCTACATTGATAGTCTGCAGGGCAGAGATTTTCAGAGGTCCTCTGTGTCAGGCTCCTGACTTGTTCCCTCTTTTCTCCTTCTTCTGATGTCCAGCCTCTTTGCCTTTCTGGATAGGAATTGAGAATTTTAGCAAGAGCCCACCCTCTTGATTAGTTTCTTTAGGTGTACAGATTTTAGTAGGTTTATCCTATATTATATGTCTATATGAGTGAGTATATACCATGTGTGTCTTTCTGCTTCTGGTCACATACATTTAAAACCAGAAAATAGCAAACTTTGAAAGCACCACTTTTCTGACCAATCGTGAACAACACAGTTTACTTTTTATAAATTTCAAAGCAATTCACTATAAAAGTAAGATAAGTAACTAGAGCAATGGTATAATGATTAAAAGCACTTTCTTATCTATCAGAGGACACGAATTCAGTGCTCAGTACTCAAATCAGGTGACTCACAATTGCCTGAAATCCTCACTGCAGGGGAATCCAACACCTCTTCTTTAAATACCTGCACTAGTATGCACATCAAAGGACACACATAAACACACACAAAGACCTTTCAAACACACATGCATATACCCACATGAAGAAAGACACACATACACATGGGCACAAGCCTAATAGTACTATTAATAATAATAACAATAAGAGTATATTTTAAACAAAAATGTGACCACAATAGCTGTGCTGTGGAGATCAGGGAATAAATTAGTTAGCCAATATCTGTATAAATAAATGAAAAAGGAAGGAAGAAAGGAAGGAAGGAAAATGTATGGGAGATATTTTTTTTATTCAGTGGAGTGATATATTTCAGACTTCAGTGGAACCGAAATACAAAACAGTCTTATAGAGTTGTTGTAATCTTAATAATAAGCTAAATACATGCCTTAAGTTGGTTTATGAGCTACTTTTCCTATAGGTGTAACAGACTAACTGACAAATATATCTTCAGAACGATTATTTTGTCAGTTTGAGATGAGACAGTCCATTAGGAAACACTATGTGTTGAGGTATCAATGAGTTTAGCTGTAAGATGGTATTCTTGAGGCAGTATTGTACCACACCCAAGGAGCAGAGAGGAACGCTGTGGTTCAGCTGGGATAATTTTCTTCCCTTTGATTTAGTACTTGCCCACATCCCACTATGGGATGGTGTCACAGTATCCAGAATGTGTCCTCCCTGCTCAGTTAAACTCTTCGGGAAGTGTCCTCACAGACACTCTTAGATGGGTATCACAAACACGAATCTAAGTCCAGTCACTTCAGTAATGAACATTGTGCATCTGATATACAGGAAAATGATTCAACACTTCAGAGAAGAATATTTCTATCCTTAATAGATTTGGTCATTTAAAAAATAAACTTCATCTTCTAGAATGTGTATGCTTTTATGTGCCAGTTAAGATGATCAGACTGTCTAAGAAAACACTTGCCAGTTTTCTTATCAAAGATAATTCCAGCTAGAAAAATATCTATATATGTGAGTACTTTATTTCTAACTAACTAACTATATATATAGTTTTATATATATATAGTATATATAGTTATATATATAGTTTTATATATACTATATACTTTATATATACTATATAAATACTAGTATTATACTATATAAATACTAGTATTATACTATATAAATACTAGTTATATATATATATATATATAAAACCAAGCTTATATATATAACTATATATATAGTTTTATATATATAGTTATAGTTAGTTAGTTAGAAATAATATTTGTTATTATTGTTAAAGGAACAAAAGTTACTAGAAACTAACATACTTTTTCTGCCTTCAGCATTGCCTGATATAGAATATTTGGACAAAGATAGCTGTTGTAAATCTCAGGAAAATCATTGAAATCAGTAACCTTGAAAATGTCAATAATTATCTGTCACACTGTTCTCATATTCAAAATGCTTCCTTCCATTGCATGGAAACACTTTCTAAAGTACCCACAGTGGAGTCACACCTGTCCTACTGTTCTCTGGAAGACACCCTTCTCCTCTCCTTGTAAACTGGAATGCACTCCTTCCTCCCTACTTATTGAACAAGTACTGTAGAGAAGCTTACTATTATTAGTTAGCCAAAGTAGTCTCAGCCTACACTAGTGCCAAGGCTATCGGCTGCTTCCACAATCTGATGATTGTAAGGCCCTATTTCAGAAAACAATATCTTCACAAGTCATTGAACATAGAGCAGTAAAGATGGTGCCTTGACGGAGTTTCGCCCTTACTGGCCAGTGGTCAGGATACTAGAATATACTCTGCAAGCTGCCGAAAGAAAAAGGCAAATGCCAGCTTAGCTGCACATCATTTGATATACACAGTGACCTCCTTGAAATAGTGGCACCAAGCTTATGGATCTAAGCAGCCAAAATCTGATTTTTTGAGATTCAGTTCTTGCGCTGGAACTCAGGCACTGCTCAGTTGGCCAAGACCTGAGACTAAATTGACCATGGATATTTGGGGAAAATCAAGTACTATTGTTTTGCTAAAGGAGCATGGCAACAAAATGAATCCTAATGGCATTCTGCTATACTTATCTATCAGATACTATCAGATTCTTTCTTCTGCAGCAGATGGGAACAAATACACAGACCCACAACTGACATTATACAGAGTGAGAGACCTTAAATCACTTGATCCTAAAGAGTATATCTGCTTCAGTTCTCTTCAATCATGGCTCAGGAGACTCTGCAGAAGGGGAGGCAGAAAAATTGTAAGAAACAGAAGAGATGGAAGACATCAACGAAAAAAAAGACCTTCTAAATTAACCACGAGCAAAAATTCATATGAATTCACAGAGCCTGAGGCAGCATGCAAGGACCTGCATGGGGTTTGGACCCAATGGGGTTCCAGTGTTGATAGTTATCTCCAGTTGATAACCACTTACAAATGAAAAATTAGTTTTCTCCCACATATTCTCATGCCATATGCACCTTTCAGTTTTTTGCTTTTATTAGCTCATCCATGGTAGGGTATAAATGCAGGTCAGTTTCTCTTATGTTGAAAACAAACACATAAAATTCATGTTTGGATTTCCATTTTTTTCACATATACTATAACAAGTTATTCTACTTTCTATGATGAAAAAAGGTGCAAAAATCTTTTTTGTGTAACATCTACTTTTATTTCTTCAACTTATTTAAATCAACACACTTTTCTGTTCCCCTCTTTTTTCTTCTCTCTCTTTTTGTCTGTGTATATGATTATGGGTTTGTTTGTATATATGTTTGAGTGTGTGTTTGTGTGTGTGTGTGTGTGTGTGTGTGTGTGTGTGTTATTTCAGGTGGGAACACCTCTAAGGATAGAGTTCAGAAGTGCTCTATCCTCATAAGGAGTTTTGCTTTATGCTTTTTACCTTATTCATCTGAGACATTATGTTTTTTCACTGAAGCTGAAGGGAGGTGAGCAGCTAACCAGCCCTGGCATTTTTGGTCTTAATTATATTCCTTGAATACATCTGTTCTTCAGATTAAGAGAAAAAAATCTCATCTCTATTGTCTTCTTTTTTAAATTTTATATTAAAGTTCTGTATAGCAAAGAGAGACAGCATCAGGAAGAAAAAAATGCATGAAAGAAGAGTTCAAAGATGTGATGAATTCTCTTTAATGAGTGAAGGTGATGTTTATATAGAGAACACATATTCTCAAATGTAAATCATGATGAGTACAATGACACATTCCTTTGGAATGTACACACATCTTATCCTATACACATGCTCCCGTGCTCCACTCACATGGCAATCAGAATATTTCCATTTTAACCATTAAGAAAATAAATCTCTTGAAGTTACAGACATAGATTTATTATGAATTCTTGCTGCTTCCCCAAACTACATCTTTTTACTATGCCACATATAACCTTTATGTGTTAATGAGTTTTGAATTTCACCCTGAAGTTAGAGGAAGATTTTAAGTATTGTAATGATGTTATCAGTTTTGTAGGATTATATGAATGAAATATGGTCAAGAAGAAGAATTATAAAGACCTTAGGGGAAAAGAAAATAATTAGAGAAAGATTTATAATTCCTAGGAAGGAAGTAATCTTCGCAGATGTTGGCTTCAGACCGAATTTAGCCATAAAAGTGTATCTTGTGAGATATCATTTCAATGTCAACAGTCCACATTTAGAGACACCAGTGATCATAATTATAAATTATTGCATCAGTGCATACAAAACAGATAATTTCTAGATGGAGATGCTTTGGGGATGTGACAAAAACTAGCAAAGGTTATTTGTAGGAGAATAATCAATTCTTCCTAGAAGATATGGGGATTAGGCTATCAAAAGTAGCCTTTCCTATTTTTTAGCAAAATTCCAAAAATAATGCTCAGTTTTCTTTTTTTTTTTTTTTTGAGGTCAAATTTTTTTTTTAATTTTATTTTTCTTATTAGTTACATTTCGTTAAATTCTGTATCCCAGCTGTATCCCGCTCCCTCATTCCCTTCCCAGTCCCGCCCACCCTCCCTCATCTCTTCCCTGCCCCTTTCCAAGTTCACTGATAAGGGAGGACCTCCTCCCCTTTCATTTGACCCTGTTTTATCAGGTATCTTCAGGACTGGCTGCAAAGTCCTCCTCTGTGGCCTAATAGTACTGCTCCTTTCTTGTGGGGTGGGGAGGTCAAAGAGCCAGTCATTGAGTTCCTGTTAGAAATAATCTTTGTTCCCCTTACTATAGGAGACCAATTGATTACTGAGCTATCACAGTTTTTCACACAGTTATTACTGAGCAGAGGTTCTAGGTTTTATCCACTCATGGTCTTTGGTTGAGTGTCCATCTCAGAAAAGACCCCTGTACCCAGATATGTTTGGTCCTTGTGGAGTTCCTATCCTTTCCACATCAAACTCCCCTTCTTTCATATGATTCCCTGCACTCTGCTGAAAGTTTGGCTATGAGTTTTAGTATCTACTTTGGGACACTGCCAGATAGAGTCTTTCAGATGCCTTTTGTAGTAGATTCCTGTCATACATCCAATGTACATCCCATTTGTCTTTCTAAGTGAGGATTGATCATCTTCGCCCTTGTCCACTTTCTTGATTATCTTCTTTAGGTGTGTAGATTTCATGTTCAGTTTTCTTAATTAATTGATTTATAGCATAGATACACAATTAAAACATTTTTGTCACATATAAGCTACTCTAAAGCTTAGAAATTAAACAGAACGTCTTAGTATTTGTTCAGAATCTTTATAATTGTATTTTCTGCATCCTTCAGGGCTTTGTAATATGACATTACTGTTATATTCTTGATATCATAAGGAAAACTTAACTAGATATTAAAAATGAATAAGGTATTAGAATTATATATAGAAGAAAGAACAATTAATTGTTTAAAATATTTAATTTTTCAATTAAGAGGATTTCTTTAGGTAAGACTATAGAAGAATTTGCCTTTACTGAGGAATACAAAATAAACACATAAGTATACATACATACACTTAACAAATAATTTGTTGTTCTGGATGCTGTGATTTTAATATAAAGCATAGAATTGATCCACAGGTCTTCACATGTGTTTGTGTGCTCAGAACTCTAGCCAGAAACGGAGTCAGATTTTGCACGTAGTTTTTCTCAGAAGGGAACAAGAGTTTTAAGCATGCCAACTTGCTAGAGAATCTGATTTTCTCTGAAAGTGAGTCATAAATATCCTGTGAA
Organism: Rhombomys opimus; assembly: GCA_010120015.1. Classification (NCBI taxonomy): domain Eukaryota; kingdom Metazoa; phylum Chordata; class Mammalia; order Rodentia; family Muridae; genus Rhombomys; species Rhombomys opimus. The sequence goes on from REGO01000189.1 coordinate 3,288,255, forward strand.
AATATCATATGTGATTATAGCACTCTCTTACTGTCACTCTGACTGAAACTTAGTTATTGATCCTTGATTTGTCTTCAATGTATACATTAAAAATAAATTACAATGCATCTTTATGCCTTTTTCTGTGTCTAACACAGGGATAAATCATTCTGAAAAACATATTGACGCTTCAAGGTTTTCTAAACTTCAGCCTTTAAGTGATACTTTTTCTTTTCTAACCACTCCACCACTGCTCAGAACCATGAGTGACTTTTTTTTATTTTTATCAGTTACATTTTATTAATTCTGTATCCCAGCCGTGCCCCAAAACCTCATTCCCTCCCAGTCCCTCCCTCCCTCCCTCATCACCACTGTGCCCCTTTCTAAGTCCACTGATGGGGGGACCTCCCCCCCATTCATCTGATCCTGTTTTATCAGGTATCTTCATTGAGTTCCTGTTAGAAATAGTCCTTGTTCCCCTCACTTTGGGAAACCAATTGGTTACTGATCTACCACAGGCTACATCTGAGCGGAGGTTCTAGGTTATATCCATACATGGTCCTTGGTTGAATGTCAGTTTCAGAAAAGACCCTGTGCCCAGATATATTTGGTCTTTGTGGAGCTCCTATCCTTTCCCCATCAGACTAACTGTCTTATTTTTTTTAACTCTCCAGTTGAAGTTAGATTCCCCTCAAGAATATTTTTCATCTTAAACCTATACTCGCATTTGTTTTGGAATAGCAATGTCATATTCTGTCCTCTGTCATTTGATGTGGTAAATTGCTGATAAAAAGAAACTCATAACAATGTGCTAAAATTCCCAGCTACACCAGACTTCCCCTGGAGCTGCTTTGCTTAGAGGGCAGGAGATGTACACGGGTGTAAAGCCCATATCTTTCCAGGGTCACTTCCTTCTCCAGGTCAATTCCCTGTTGCTTGTTGAACGTGCAAAGAACCTGTACCTCACATTGGGAAATTAACACCCTCTCAAATTCTTCATGGTTATCATCTGACATGCCCCCAGTGTATTTTTTTCCTGGCCACTGCTTTCTGGCTAGCTTCATATATGTTTTGCCTAGTGTGTCCTCTGCCATGGCATGTACTCAACAGTGGCTTAAGGAGCTAGAGGTTTGGTACACTTCATACACATAAATCAGAATGCACAAACATTCATGGTCAGAAAGCACTCTCTTTCCACAGTGGTTTAGAGGTAGAGAACCATTGTGATTGGTGTTTTGATATATGTCTTTGGTTGGCCCCACAGGGGCACGTGAACATTTGGAGGCTTCAAAGGATGAAGGATTGTTTAATATTAGAGGTAAGGAAATTTCTGTTGAAACTACAGAACTATCTTTTTGAATAAGAGTTAGTGCAGATAGGTTTCTGTTGTTGTTTTTCTGCAATCAACCATTATCTAATACTTCATGGGGGGTGAGGTAGCAGCTTTTCTCGTTAGCAGCACCAAATTAATGGAAACCCCTCCTACACCTCTATGCTTTTAGCTGACAACTACCAATGGAATACCTCCATTATTAACTTCCCAAGTCTTACCACAAGGCTTTTGTGGTACATTATATTGTCATTTATCTTGCTTTGAAAACTCCTGAACCTGTCCGTGGTTTATTATTTTTATATCTTTGTGAAATGTGTACATATTCAGGCCTTTGCCACTTCTTCTACAAATAAGTTTCCCACTTACAAATCCTTTGTCAACTATTACATCTCAGAAAAAGAAAACCTGATTGTTAAAAGTGACCTCATTAAAATAGGCTTTGCACCCAATTGGAGTACCAAAAATTTAATATATAGCAACTTGTTTGAAATTACATATATCAATGTGCCACAATGGTTGTTGGAGCAATGCTCTCTAAGACTTGTGTTATTTTCTCTATGATATATTGATACTCTGCAGCTTATTTTTAATATTGTCACATACAATGCATCAAGCTGTCATTTAACTTACTACCATTATTTAACTATATAGTTTCTTTGTATATGATTTATAGTATATTGCCCACTCAATTCCTCCTTTCACTTCTTGCCTACCTATGTTATTTCTGTAAGGTGAAATATTTAACTTCACAATAAAATTGTAAGTCAATAGAAAACTTAATTGGGTCTATAAAATTATCCTCAGATACTTAAGCCTCAATATAATGGTTGGATAGTCATGTATGTAGTACATTGTTAAAAACAGACTCCACTTAACTTTGTGACGCATTTAGACAAAATGTGAAACAGTATGTTATATGCTAAAAATAAAGAGAAGTTGATACATAATCCCTGAGATTTATTAGTTCTGACACTAATATAAAAAGATTTATTACACTGAGAATTATTAGTTCTTAGACATACTGTTGTTATTTTAAATATGCTATTTTTCCTTTTGACACTTAATCATGGTTGGGTAGAGACATTTGACCTGCATTTACACTGCAAAATCTGAATTACAATTGAACTTAAACTTGAAGTGGTACTTAAAATCTATTTGAAATGAAAAAGATCCATTTATTTTTCTTGTTCTTTTTACTTTTATTCAACTCATTCTTTAATATATAATCATATTTTGTGTATTACATAAAATAATAATGTTTTATATCATAGATACATTATAATTACATTATAAAATTTCCCTTGAAAGTTTAATGAACCTTATTTCTCTTAATCTACGTTAATTTCCCTAACGACATTCAGTCAGCCAGTCTCTACTTGGCTAAGCTAACTGTCTATTCTGCTGCCTCCATCATATATCAGGTACCATCCACAAGTGCTCCCATCTTCATTGAAACACATAGTTCTTAAGGCTCTTGAGTGACTATAGCATCTTTCCAGATCTCTCTCCTTTGAGTGATGTCACACTAAGACTCACCTTGTACATGTGTTGCTTAATGTCTGCTTCTTCAGGATGTTGAGGAATTTTACAACTATCATTTTATTACTTGGGTTTGCACTTTTAATTTTGATGATTTATTAATATTTTAATTCCTCGGTGTTTCTGTTTTCATGAATGCAAGTACATATACCTCATATCTACATAATCCATGCGGACCAGTAGAGAACATTGGACCTTACAGAGCTGAAGGTACAAAGGTTGTGAGATACCATGAGGGCATTGGGGACAGGACTCATGTACACTGTACAGTAGGAAGCATACATAACCATTTAGCCATCTATGTATAGATTGTGATTATTTTTTTAATTAAATATTTATTTTTTTATATTAATTAGACTTTATTCACTTTGTACCCCAGCTGTAGCACCTTCCCTTTCTCTCCCAATTCCACCCTCTCTCCCTTATCTCCTCCCGTTCCTCTCTCCAAGTCCATTGACAAATTTTAATTTAGCAAGTACAGCTGTTTTTTCATATAAGTAAGAAAGTAGCGCATTTAAAAGTTTATGTGTAAAGCCTAGAGATTGAGAAGAAAATTTAAAAACATGAAACAACTAAAGTCATTAAAGATTTAAGTCATTACAAAATTGTCTTTGTTTTTTATTGTCATCAATTCTTTTTTTTCTTATTAATTATACTTTATTCACTTTGTATCTCCCCCCCCCCGTGGTTCTCTCCCTCCTCCAGTCCCAATCCCTTCCTTCCTCCACCCTCTGCATGGATGCTCCTCCCCAAGTCCACTGATAGGGGAGATCTTTTCCTTCCTTCTGATCCTAGTCAATTAGGTATCATCAGGAGTGGCTGCATTGTCTTCTTCTGTGGCCAAGTAATGCTGCTTCCCCCTCAGGGGGAGGTCATTAAAGAGCAGGCCAATCAGTTCATGTCAGAGACAGTCCCTGTTCCTATTACAATGGAACCCTCTTGGATACTGAACTGCCATTCCCTATATCTGTGCAGGGGTCTTAGGTTATCTCCATGCATAGTCCTTGGTTGGAATATCAGTCTCAGGAAAGACCCCTGTGATCAGATTTTTTGGTTCTGTTGCTCTCCTTGTGGAGTTCCTGCCCTCTCCAGATCTTACTGTTTCCCACTTCTTTCCTAAGATTCCCTGCACTCTGTCCAAAGGTTGCCTATAAGTCTCAGCATCTACACTGATAGTCTGCAAGGCAGAACTTTTCAGAGGTCCTCTGTGTCAGGCTCCTGACTTGTTCCCTCTTTTCTCCTTCTTCTGATGTCCAGCCTCTTTGCCTTTCTGGATAGGAATTGAGCATTTTAGCAAGAGTCCTCCCTCTTAATTAGTTTAGGTGTACAGATTTTAGTAGATTTATCCTATATTATATGTCTATATGAGTGAGTATATACCTTGTGCATCTTTCTGCTTCTGGGATAGCTTACTCAGGATGATCTTTTCCAGATCCCACCATTTACCTGCAAATTTCATGATTTCCTTGTTTTTTATTGCTGAGTAATATTCCATTGTGTAGATATATCACAATTTGTGCATCCATTCCTCCACTGATGGGCATCTGGGCTGTTTCCAGGTTCTGGCTATTACAAATAAGGCTGCTACAAACATGGTTGAGCAAATGTCCCTATTGCGTACTTGAGAATCTTTTGGATATATGCCTAACGCTGGAGAGATGGCTCAGCCGTTAAAAGCTAGGCTCACAACCATAAACAAAATGGTCTTTGTAAGGAAACATTTATAAATCAATGATGTCATCCTGATAATCAAAGGCATAAAAAGAGAAATTTTTAGGAATGTTAGATAAAGTGGAAAGTATTTTCAATTTTAAAACAAAGCAAAAGTATATGACTATATTAAACATCAAATACATGAATGGATAAAGATCCAACAGTAACTCTTAAAATCTAACATCTGCCTAGTTGTGATATAGCTAGACCTTGAGGAAGTGCTAGTCCTAGTTTTCTAAGAAAGGACTAGATTGATTGCCAAAGTGGTTATACAAGTTTGCATTCCCCCCAGCAATGGAGAAGGGTTCCCCTTTCTCTCTCCAGCATATGTTGTCAAATGAGTTTTTGATCTTAGCAATTCTGATGGGTGTAAGGTGAAATCTCAGGTTTGTTTTGATTCTCATCTCCCTGATGACTAAGGACATTGAATATTTCTTTAAGTGTTCCTGTACTATTTGATATTCCTGTGTTCAGAATCATCTATTAACTGTGTACCACATTTTTAATTGGAATACTTGGTTTGTTAGTGTTTAACTTCTTCATTTTTTATATAGTCTAGATATTAGTCCTCTGTCAGATATAGGGTTGGTGAAGATCCTTTCCCAATCAGTAGGCTGTCATTTTGTTCTGAGGACAGTGGCCTTTGCTTTACAGAAGTTTTGTTGTTGTTTTTTTTTTTTGTTTTTCAGTTTTGTGAGGTCCCATTTGTTGATTGTTGCTCTTAGAACCTGTGCTGTTGGTGTTCTGTTCAGGAAGTTGTCTCCTGTGCCAATGAGTTCTAGATTCTTCCCAACTTTTTCTTCTAACACATCCAGCTAAAACACTCCTAGGTATATCCAAATTATGCTCAACTATACAACAAGAACATTTGCTCAAACATGTTCATAACAGCTCTATTCATAATAGCTAGATTTCACTCAATGGAGGAATGGATACAGAAATTGTGATACATTTACATAATGGAATACTACTCAGCTATTAAAAACAAGGAAATCATGAAATTTGTAGGTAAATGGTGTGAACTAGAAAAGGTCACCTTAAGTGAGGTAACCCAGAATCAGAATGACACACATGGTATATACTCACACATAAGTGGTTATTAGACATATAATATAGGACAAACATACTAAAATCTATGGTCCTAAAGAAGCTAAACAAGGAAGACCCTAGGAAAGATGCTCAATTGTGGCAGCCCAAATGAAGTTGGTGGCTGAGTTGGAGTGCGTATTGCGGTTTGGTGTTGAGTCTTAGCAGTGGAATTTTGCCTGCTGGCTCTGGCAGACATGGGTTAATCTAAAGCTCTGTGTCTCAGAGACTGCCCTTGGCTTTCCTACAGTGGAGACCCTGTAGGGTCTGATCCTGAGAATCAGATATAAACTCCGTGCAACCATGGAAGCCAGACAGCAAATTCTGTGTAATCTTGAGTGAATCCTCCGACTCTCTGGCAAGTGGAGTTGCTGCCATGAGAAACTGTTTGTAATTGTCTGCTATATAAGTGCTGGTTTTACTATTATAAAATCGAAACCTTGATCAGAGTTTAGACTTGGTGTCTTCTTTGTGTCACCCTGCTCTTTTTCCCCCAGCCCTCACTCAGGTTGTATTCAAGTGTGACTGCAGGCCAGTGACACTCAATCCTCATTCAGAAGGGCAAACATGATAGACATAGGAAGCAGGAGAAGACAGGGAACAGGACAGGAGCCTACCACAGTTGTCCTCTGAAAGACTCCATTGCTCAAGGGATGATAAAGAGGCTGAAACTTAGAGCCAAATTTTGGGCAGAATGCATGGAATATAATGAAAGCAGAGAGATATAAAAAAACTGGAGGGGACAGGAGCTAAAAAAAGAGACCATAAAAAAAAAAAAAAAAAAAAAAAAAAAAAAAAAAAAAAAAAAGAAAAACTGTGCCCAGGGAATCCTGCAGAGATCTGTACTCCAACCAAGCACCATGTGTGGAGACTATCTGAAACCGCTGGTCAGATGTAGCCCATAGCAACTCCGGCTCCAAGTAGGTTCCCTTCTAAGGGGAGCAAGGGCTTTTTGTGTTATGAACTCAGTGACAGGCTCTCTGATCACCTCCCCATGAGTGGTGCAGCCTTGCCAGGTTGCATAGGAAGACAATCAGCCAGTTTTGATGAGGCCTGAGAGGCTAGGATCAGATAGAAGGGGAGGAATATCTCCCCTATCAATGGATTAGGAGAGGGGCATTGGAGAAAAAAGAGAGGTAGGGTGGTGGTATTGGGAGGAGAGAAGGAGGGAGCCACAACTGGGATATGAAGTGAATAAATTGTTATAAATAATAATAATTAATAATGAAAAAATTCTAACATTTTCCAAAACCTATGGTTTATTAAAAAAACAAAACAAAACGAAGGCAACAGCATTCAATGGAAAAAAAGACAGAATCTTCAACAAGTGGTGCTGGTCTAACTGGATGTCTACATGTAGAAAAATGCAAATAGATCCATATTTATCACCCTAAACAAAACTAAAGTCCAAGTAGATCAAAGTAGATCAAACACCTCAACATAAAACCAGATACAAGATAAATCTGCTTGAAGAAAAAGTGGTGAAGAGTGTTGAACTCATTGGCACAGGAGACAACTTCCTGAACAGAACACCAACAGCACAGGATATAAAATCAATAATCAATAAATGGGAGCTTATTAAACTGAAAACCTTTTGTAAACAAGGGACACTGTCATCAGAACAAAACAAAAGTCTACAGACTGGGAAGGATATTCACCAAGCATCTATCTGACAAAGGGCAAATAACCAGAATATATAAACCTCCACAAATTAAAAAAAAATCAACTAATCCAATTAAAAAAATGGATACAGAGCTAAACAGAGAATTCTCTATATCTAATAGCAGAGAAAAACTTAAATGCTCAATGTCCTTAGTCATCTGGGAAATGTCAATCAAAACAATCCTGCAATTTCCCCTTACACTCATAAGAATGGCTATGATTAAAAACTTAAGTGACAATACATGCTAGAGAGGTTGTGGAGAAAGGGGAACTCTCCTCCATTGCTGGTGGGAATGTAAACTGACACAAACACTTTGGAAATCAATCTGGCATTTTCTTAGACAATTAGGAATAGTGCTTCCTCAAAACCCAGCTATACCACTCCTAGGCATATACACAAAAGTTGCTCAAGTACACAACAAGGACATTTGCTCAACCAAATTTGTAGCAGCTTTATTTGTAATAGCCAGAACCTGGAAACAACCCAGATGCCCTCAGCTGAGGAATGGATACAGAATTTTTTTGTAAATTTATGCAATGGAATACTACTCAACAATTAAAAACAAGGAAATAATGAAATTTGTAGGCAAATTGTGGGAAATAGAAAAGATCATCCAGAATTAGGTATCCCAGAAGCAGAAAGAAACACATGGTATATACTCACTTATAAGTGGATATTAAACATATAATATAGGATAATCATATTAAAATATCTACATTTAAAGAAGCTAATCAAGGAGAACCCTGGGTAAGATGATCAATCCTCACTCAGAAACGCAAAGGGGATGGACATCAGAAGAGGGAGAAAACATGATAAGGATTGGAAGTTAACACAGAAAGCCTCTGAAATACTCTACCCAGCAGTCTATCAAAGCAGATGCTGAGGTTCATTACCAAACTTTGTGCAGAGTGCAGGGAATCTTATGAAAGAAGAGGAGATAGAAAGAACTGGAGGGGACAGGAACTCCACAAGGAGAGCAAGAGAACCAAAAACACTGGGCCCAGGGGTCTTTTCTGAGGCTGATACTCCAACCAAGGACCATGCATGGAGATAAGCTAGAACCCCTGCACAAATGTAGCCCATGGCAGCTCAGTATCTACGTGAGTTTCCTAGTAATGGGAACATGGACTGTCTGGGACATGAACTCAGTGGCTGGCTCTTTGATCACTCCCTCTGAAGGCGGCACAGCCTTATCAGGCCACAGAGGAAGACAATACAACCAGTGCTGATGAGACCTGCTAGGCTAAGGTCATAAGGAAAGGCAGAAGGACCTTCCCTATAAGTGGATTGGGCATGGGAGGAGATGAGGCAGGGAGGGTGGAATTGGAAGGGAACAAGGGAGGGTGCTACAGCTGGGATACAAAGTGAATAAACCATAATTAATATAAAAATAAAAATTAAGAGTAAACCAACCAACCAACAAGCAAAAACTAATTTAATATTTTCAAAAGTCATTTATGAATAAAGGGCCTATTATGTGTGTCCAAGACTGTAAATTAACCATTCAAAACCCATAAAATAACTTAAGAGGTTACTGTTAAGTATAAGGTTAAGTATAAGGTATAAGTATATAAGTATATAAGTATAAGTATAAGGTTAAGTTAAGTATAAGGAACAGTTAGCTATATGTACTCATTTATGTTTATAGATGTACACAGGCTCACACATATTAGTGATCTTAGCAGTAATTTCCTGGCATATATTGATCAGCATCTAGTTTTTTGAATGTTTTCTCAACACTATCTTCTTATTTTGAATAAGCTATATGTTAAATTTTAATGCTTTACATAATACAAAGATAAATTTCAAACTTTATGAAAGTTTCATAAGCAGCTAACAAGACAACCACCAAATAGCATTTCAATTTATTTAATCAAAACACAAACATATCTATATAAATAATTGAAACAATATTTAAGAGAAATAAAAAAATACTCTTACAAACAAAAACTATTGATTTTTTTCAGAATTGATGAAATCGTTTAGGATTTTTTTTCATTCTCTTTAACTAAGATGAAACTCTGAAAGCTTGAATTTATTTCCTGTCATCAGAAAGATTATCTTCATGAGAAATCCATTTTACTACATTAATTCACATGCTGCAGACCATTGAAACTGACTGTTCAAAATAATTCCTGGAAACTCACTTCTTTTGAACACAATTCTTTATATTTTGAGAGTACATCCTTTGTTTAGCGCTAAGTTTGTATCACATTATTGAGGTAATTTTATAAAGAAAGCTCTAGGACACACTGTTCAGTAATAGTAATATTAACAAATAAAAATAATGGTATCATCACTAACAAAGAGATGATTTGAAGTTGAATTAGAAAGTGATACATGCTGGAATTTCAATGATCATTTGAAATGATAGCAAGGATTCAAGTGCTTCAAGAATTTGATTCACCATTAAATAATTGATGCCTTTCAAATTCTAAAAACAATAAGCAAAAGATAATTTAAGCAGGCGTATAGCAGATTTATTATTTAATAGTTCTCTATTTTGGGAAGGTGTGGGGAAAGAAGCATTGAGGTGTATCGGGAGGAACTTGTTTTAGATGGACATAGTGAGTATACCATGACACATTGAGTTTAAAGATTGGAAGGTGTCAAATATTCATGCGCTGTTATAAAGTCCTATGAAAATTGCAAAAATCATAACCGACAAGTAAAATATTTATAATGCAGCTTTGTAATATGTAAAATTAAATACATGAAAAGAATAAGATAGCTGGAGAGAAATTCTGATTTTAATCAAAACACGCAGTTAAAATCCTTTATTATTTGTGATCTCACTTTATTTGATGCTGAAATAAACAAGATTTAATAACACATAATTAAAAATAAATAAATCATAACACATACTCCTACCTGTAGAAGATAGTTCTAAAGTATATTTATGGTTTTTAAACATATTCATTCCTTAAGATATTTAGAAAGATATAGATTAGCTAAATGATGAATTATGCAATTTTATATAACAACAGTTCTTTCTATAAAATGAACCACTTTTTATTAATTAAAGGGTTATAGAAAATTTATGATACCTCTCAAATATTAAAAAGCATAAACTATTTCCTAGGGAGATAAAATAGTATTTTTACAAAACCCCACACTCAGAACCAGAGTCTTACTGGAATTATTAGATTTCAATATATTATTATTATTATATTGTTATTTTTATCTTTATGTTAGTTGAGTCTTAGTTTTAATATAGAATTGACAGGAACTTACAGAGGTTTTTTTTTCATGAGTTCTATATTTAGAATTCTGAAATATGAACCCTCTTAGATTGGCATATTTGTTTACTAAAGTGCAATTTCACCTTTTTTACATCCTCTTATAGTTTGATGACTAATTTCCTTTGTGGTCTAGATTGATATCTTATTGTATGTATAATTTTTCCTTTTTGGTCTCAGTAAATTTAATAATTTATATGGCACAATTAAAGTTGGAGAGAAGATAACACAACTGTAAAGAGGAAAATTTGGAGAAATAAAACTTTTAAAATTGAAAATTTAGTATAAAGCCATGGTAAACAGCAACAATATAATTGATAAAGAAATAAACAAGTAGGTCAAAGTAATGGAGTAAAAACCACCCTCCTTTCCTCTCTCTCCCTTCCCCTGCCATGCTCCTCACATAGCCCATTTAGAGGGTAGGTCCTCCTCCCCTGCTGTCTGAACTTAGCCTGTCAGGTCTCATCAGGACTGTCTGGATCCTCTTTTTCTGTAGCCTAGTAAGGCCACCTCTGCTAGGGTGAGGTGATCAAAGAGCAGGCATCCAAGTTCATGGCAGTGAATGCCCCTGCTTCCCTAACCAGAAAACCCCATGGAGGCTGAGCTGTCCATGGGTTAGACCATTATGTCTAGGTCGTCTCCATGCATGGCCCTTGGTTGAAGCATCAGTCTCTGCAGGACCCCCGGGGCACAGATGTTTTGACTCGGTTGGTCTCCTTGTGGTGCTCCTATCCCCGCCAGGTCTTTCTATCTCCTTCTTCCATAAGATTCCCTGCATTCTGACCAATCTTTGGCTATGCAAACTCTTTTGCAAAACAGGGACCTTTTTCGTGAGGATGAATTCTATAGACTGAGAGATGATGTTCAAAATTCGGGAGATTCAGTTGAAGGTGGTCTCCATTGAAAAGCAAAAGATTATCAGGTTGTTACAAAATATCCACTCCTTGTCTTCTCCTACTTCGGATGTCCACCCTGTTTGCCCTTCTGAGTGAGGTTTCAGCCTCTTCCCTAGGGTTCTCTTTGTTGTTTATCTTCTTTAGGGCTATAGAATGTAATATGTTTATCCTATATTATATGTCTAATATCCACTTAAGAGTGAGTATATACTAAATGTGTCTTTCTGCTTCTGGGCTACCACACTCAGGATGATCTTTTCTAGTTCCATCCATTTGCCTGCAAATTTCATGATTTATTTGTTTCTAATTGCTGAGTAGTATTCCATTCTATAAATGTACCACTATTCCTGCATCCATTCTTCAGTTGGGGGACATCGAGGTTGTTTCTAGATTCTGGCTATTACAAACAAAGCTGCTATGAAGATAGTGAAACAAATATCCTTGTTGTAGGGTTTGGGGTCTTTTCCATATATGCCCAGGAGTGGTTTAACTTGATGTTGAGGTAGCACTATTCCTGAGAAAGCACTGATTGTTTCCAAAGTGGTTGAACAAGGTTGCATTCCCATCAGTAATGTAGGAGGGTTCTCCTTTCCCCACAACCTCTCCAGAATGTGTCATCCCTTGAGATTTTGATCTTAGCCATTTGATGGCTGGAGGTGGAATCTCAGGGTCCTTTTGATTTGAATTTATCGGATGACTAAGGATGCTGAACATTTCGTTAAGTGTTTCTCTGCGTTTTGATATTCCTGTGATGAGAATTCTCTTTAACTCTGAAAGACTCTACCCATTAAGGTTTGGAACGAGATATTTACACATAACCAAACTTGGCATAATGCAGGAAACATTATGGAAGAATAGGGAGACAGAAATACCTGGAGGGGACAGGAACAGCACAAACAGACCAAGAGAGCCAAGATAAAAAAAATAAAAATAAAAAAAAAAACAAAAACAACTTGGGCTCCAGGAGCCTGCAGAGACAGATAATTCAACTAAGGACCATGCATGGGGAGGACCTCGATCTCCTGTTTAGTTTCCAAATGGGTTCCCTGGCAATAGGGAAGCAGGGGCTGTCTCTAACATGAACTCAGTGGAAGGTTCTTTGTTCACCTCCCCCATGGAGGTGCCAGGCCACAGAGGAAGATGATGCACCTAGTTCTGATGAGAATTGATAGGCTAGGGTCAGAGGGAAGAGGAAGAGGACCTCCTCTACCAGTGGACAAGGGAAAGGGCATGGGGGGAGAAGAGGGAGTGTGGATTGGACTGGGAGGAGATGGGAGGGGCTACAATTGGGACACAAAGTGAATGCATTTTAATAAATTAATTAATTAATTAAAATAAAACATCCACTCCAGCCCTCTGAATGAATAGATAACAACTTTTTCCTTTGAAAAATTATTTCTGTATGTTTAATAATTCTGAGCTCTCTAATTTTACCAGCAAGCTTATGCTATGTACACTTTTCTAACAAATTCTCTCTATGCCTTTAATAAACATGTGCAAGTCCAATGATTTCTGTTTGTAATTTCATTTAATAATATTTGTCTGTATTTACATAAATTTTTGAATAGTAAAATATTATAAAATTTAGAAATAGAGTGGCCCTTAGGACAGATTTTTTCTTTAAAAAAAACTAAAACAATTGTCACAAAATATACAACATAGACATTATTACAAGAATACTACTAGAATATAACATCAACACTAGATATGATAATTACAGTAAGAATTTCTCTTCATCCTGAACTAGTCACTAAATTTATACAATGATCGATAATTAACCAGGTACAATTTTGAAACTGTGAGTATGATTTGAAGTCAAATCTATTTTTTACTGTCCTGAGAAGACATCCTTGGGAGAAGTGACTCAAGAAAACGCAAGCACATTTGGTCCCACGAGTTTAAGGAATGCAGCCTGACCTGATAGAATCTGAGTATTTTAATAATCCTGCACTCCATCATTTTAGAAATGATTCCTAGTATTCCTCTTCACATTCATTTTTTCCATAATTACTCAGGCCATGTGTGTTTGTGTGTGCATGTATTGGGGGAGTGAAAGTCAGTGTATATGTGTGGGGTTACATGACATCTTGTAGTTATATCTCTGCTACAAATACGAAGTTGTCTGGAATAAAAATGAAGTTATCAAGCTTTTGTGTAAGTGGGTTTTTTTTTCCCACTGACCCATATCCATATCCTGATTGCTTACAAGGCACACTGTCACTGATGAGGCCTAGTTTTCCCTAAGTGATCTGTTTCAGGGTGGAGATGAACTCCTGGGGAGCTTCTGAATGCTTCTTTAATCTCCAGTGTTCCAGGCTTGTATCTTAATGTCTGCCTGAGACTTACATCCTCAAAATAAGGGCACATCTGGTGGGCTGGTTCCTCTCTACCATGAGTATGCACCAAAAAGTCACCTGTCTGCAACATGAAAGGTGGTCTCACCTGAACCTGAATAGTCTGGACTCCGCAAAGTTGGACTTCTTGTTCCCAGTCAAACATCAGGAAATAAATGCATCTGTCAGTCTGACCCTCAAATCCATACTTTACTTGTGTTGACATTTGAGGTGACTTTTTATTTATACTGTTTTGTGGAATATATAGTATATGCTCACTGTAACTTAAGAATTCTCCTTTATTAAGTCACAACTTATCTTTTATGAATAAACGACCTATGAGGAAAATTTTTAAAATGAATTCACAATTGTTTCATAAAGTTACATGTGTAACAAGGAAAACACTAATTTAACAAATTAATTATTTTTCTTTTTATACGTTCTTATAATATGACAAATAATGGTGATGTAATAAGATACAATAGCAATACATCTATATGCAGTACATACACATTTTCATAAATGAACATTTACTTTTGAATTATGCAGTAGAAAACTTCTGAAAACACACCCAGAGGCAAACATTCTATTTAAGTTATGATGCACTTTTTTTGCTATCTAGAAAATGTCTTATAAACTATAAAAATAAATGTCCCTCTGAATTTGAAAAATGACAGTTCAAGCAACAAAGAGTAATTTTATATCTAGTATAATTTTTATGAGAATTGTCATTTCTTCTATACATTCATTTATTGTGGGATTGTGTGCAGAAGTGGGTATATGTGTGCATGTGTAATTGTGAGTTGTGTGTACACTTTTGTATGTGTATGTGTGTGAGTATATATGTATCTATGTATGTGGTGTGTACTTGTGTGTCCGTGTGAATGTGTGTATATGTGTTTGTATGTGAGTCCAGGAGTTTGTATGTGTCTGTGTGTGTGCATGATAATGTGCATATATATGTGTGTGCGAGTATGTGTGAATGTGTGTACATATGTGTATGTGTGGAAGTATGTGTGTGTTTGTGCATGTATGTGTGTGTAATTGTGTGCATATATATGTACATATATGTGTGAATGTGTGGATGAGTGCATATGTGTGAGTGTTTGTAAAAGTGTATTATGTTTTTGTGTGAAGTGGAGTCATTGTTGAGGTCAGAAAAAACCTATCAGGAGTTGTTCTTTGCCTTCAGTGTCTCTTGTATCAAATTCATAACTTAAAGCTTGAAATCAAGCATCTTTATCTAGTAATCTTTCTCACCAGAACAAATATTTTCACATTTGTGTCAGGATCCGCCTACATATCAAATTTTAGTGAATATGTACATTGAATCTTGGATGTGCTATAGCTGTTTCAAGATAATTCAAAAATGTGAGCATCAGAATGAAATGAGCCATACAAAGTTATTGATTTCTTATGCATATACATATTTTAGTCCTAACTGCAATTATACAATAGTAGGTGGCTTAAAAATAATCCCTTAATTATATAATAATTCTTGTTGGAAATAATGATTACCTGAGCCTTTAGTAAGCTGCCAATTATTTGCTGATAGAAAGTCTTGGGATTGCCAAGAGGTTCCTGATTACCCAATAGTGGTTGAACTCTGGGGAACTGTCATTTTTCAAAAGTAAGATGATGATTTTTGCCACATTAATTCATTTTTTCCTGAATTTTCTTTATTGGCAGACTTATTTCCAGTATGCTATAAAATGTATGAATAAACATAGTTTCAAATATCAATGCAAATCAAGTATGAAATCTTGATTGGTACAAGTTCAATACAAGAATTAGAATCAATGTTGCATTAGCAAGTGAAAAATTATGACTAATCCCAATGCATGGTTGCTTACATGAGATGCCTCAAATTTTTTATGAAGCCACTTAGTGCTAGGAACTTTCCTCTTAGTTCTGCTTTCATTGTGTCTCATAAGTTAGGGTAAGTTGTATTTTCATTTTCAGGAACTACAGCCAAGAAAACACAGGTTAAAGACACCATCACAATAAAAAGCAAAAGAAAACAAGTACACAAACACACAGTCACAACCAACTCCACAATAAAAGAAACTAGTAATCATTGGTCACTAATATCTATGAATATCAATGGTCTCAACTCCCTAGTAACAAGATCAAGACTAACAGATTGGTTTCAGAAACAGGATCCAACATTCTGCTGCATCCAAGAAACACACATCAGCAACAAAGATAAACACTACCTCAGAGTAAAAGGCTAGAAAAATGTTTTTCAAGCAAATGGCCACAAGAAGCAAGCTGGAGTAACCATCCTAATATCTAATAAAATAGACTTTCAACCAAAATTAATCAAAAGAGATGAGGAGGGACACCTCATTCTTATCAAAGGAAAAATCCACCAGGAGGACATCACAATCCTGAACATCTATGCACCAAGCAAAAGTGCTCCTGCATTTGTCAAAGGAACATTATTAAAGTTTAAATCACACATAGATCCCAACACTTTAATAGTGGGAGACTTCAAAACCCCACTCTTGCCAAGGGACAGATCGTTGAGACAGAAGCTGAACAGAGATATAATAACATTTAGAGATGTCTTAAATCAAATAGACCTAAGAGATGCCTGCAGAACTTTTCACCCAAACACAAAAGCATACACTTTCTTCTCAGCATCTCCAAAATTGACCATATAGTTGGGCAAAAAACAATCCTCAAATGATATAAGAAGATTGAAATAATCCCTTGTATCACATCAGACCACCATGATCTAAAACTCAACAATAACAGAAAGAGCAAAAAGCCTACACACACATGAAACTGAAATATTCTCTACTCAATAACTGGTTGAGGAAGGAAATAAAGAAAAAAAAAATTAAAGACCTCCTAGAATTCAATGAAATCTTTTTAGATTTTTATATTCACTAATTTTTGTAATTTAACTATATAGTATTGTAGGACCCATAATTAAGACATAAAGATTTTTTTACGTTTTTACCTTCATGGTGTATTATTAAGTATTATTGCAATCTATCACTGTTGTAAAGTTACTCGCTATCCTTAGAATGATAAATAACTAGTGAATATGCTTTCTAGGACGGCACTGACATCAGTCCCTTCATCAAGGACAAGTCTGTTTCAAGGCCTCGCTTCATGGTAAAAGCCAGGATCAAGGTGGAGCTTTTTGCTCTGAGCTGCTTCTTACTTGTTATCGTGGTCACAGCTCAGCACACTATTGTCCCTCAGTTTCTCTTCTGAAGGACTCTTTTCATTAGGTTTTGTCCACATTAGATTTTTTTAAATTTTCTTTTATTTTGATTAATTACAATTTACTAACTGTATCCCAGCTGTAGGCCCCTCCCTGGTCTCCTCCCAAACCCACTCTCCCTCCCTCATCTCCTTCCATTCTTCTCCCCAAGTCCATTGATAGGGGAGGTCCTTCTCCCCTTTCCTCTGACTTTCCTCTAAACTGTAACAGAGTTTCATCAGGACTCTGTCTTCCTCTCTCTCTCTCTCTCTCTCTCTCTCTCTCTCTCTCTCTCTCTCTGTGTGTGTGTATATATATATATATATATATATATATATATATATATATATATATATATATTGTCTTCCTCTACATCCTAGTAAGGCTGCTCCCCCCTCAGGAGGAGGTGATCAAAGAATCAAAGAGTTAGCCACTGAGTTCATGTCAGAGGCAGTCCTAGTTCCCACTAAAGGTAACCCACTTGGAGACTGAGGTTCCATGGGCTACATCTGTGCAGGGGTTCTAGGTTATCTCCATGCATGGTCCTTGGTTGGATTATCAGTCTCAGAAAAGAGCCCTGTGTCCAGATTTTTGGTTCTTTTCTTCTCCTTGTGGAGCTCCTGAACTCTCAAGGTCTTTCTATCTCCTACTTCTTTCATAAGATTCCCTGTATTCTGCCCAAAGTTTGGCTATTAGTCTAAGAGTCTGTGTTAATACCCCGGTGGGTAGAGTCTTTCAGAGGCCCTCTGTGGTTGGCTACTGTCCTGTTTCCTGTTTTCTCACTCTTCTCATATCTATCCATTTTGTCTTTCTGAGTGTGAACTGATCATCTTACCCTGGGTCCTCATTCTTGCTTAGCTTATTTAGGTATACAGATTTCAGTATGTTTATCCTATATTATATCTCTAATATCCACCTATAAGTGAGTTTATACTATGTGTGTCTTTCTGCTTCTGGGATACCACACTCAGGATGATGTTTTCTAGTTCCACCATTTACCTGTAAATTTCATAATTTCCTTGTTTTTGATTGCTGAGTAGTATTCCATTGTGTTAATGTACCACCATTTCTGTACCCATTCTTCTTTTGAGGTACATCTGGGTTATTTCCAGATTCCACATTAGTTTTTCAGTGAATTGTTTCCCTGATAACGTTGTTTGTAATATACAAAATGAGCTGCTTATTATTTGTCTTATTAATGAACTGAAAGTTAATAAAAGGATCTGTTTTTAAGCATAGAGTTCAAGAACAGTATCTAATTTGGATGACATTCATCATATGTAAAATTTCACATGATGAACAGAATTCTTCAAATGATTAAATATTGTACAACTAACCTTAAATTTCCTAAAAGTTAAATCAGGATTATCCTTTCACAGTAAATCAACAACTTTGAATTGTAGAGAACCATTAAGATTCATATAAATAAATAAATAAATAAATAAATAAATAAATAAATAAATTCTAATAGAGTCACCCCCTTCAAATTCAAATTTAAACAGTAGTCATGCCCTTTTTCAATAACATACTTTAAAAAATATTGCCTTCTGAGCCTTATTTCATTCACTGCAGAATTTTGTAGAAGCTGAAACTCAGACATCAAGGTCTCATAGTTAGACTGTTGTCCTTTGATGGACACAAGATCGTGAATGATATACAGCTTGTCCATCTGCCTCCTCGTCCCGGCTAATATTATGGGATTTTCTTTCCTTAGTTTAAAAAGTGTAGCACTTCCCTTCAGTCGACTACCATATTATTATCTGTCTTGTAATCCTTTTATTAGAGACTAGAAAGAGTAAAACTGATAAAAATATATTGCATAGGTTATCTTAATATTGAGTAAGTTGAACAAAGAGAAATAGGTTTTCTAAAATGAGGCAGTCAAGCAAAAATTTTAAATGTTGTATTACTTTATTTTAAAGTAAATATTTATCAAAATAGAATTAAGCTAAAACTTAGAATGCCATTAAATGGTTTATATAACCCAACTTGAGATGTTGGGGCTAGGGAGCTGCCTCAGTGGAGACAGGGACTGATTGGCCTGCTCTTGGATCACCTCCCCCTGAGGGGCGAGCAGCCTTACCAGGCCAAGGGGGAAGACAATGCAGCCACTCCTGATGAAACCTGATAGACTGGGATCAGAGGGAAGGGAGGAGGCCCTCCCTTATCAGTGGACTGGGGGAGCTGAATGGGTGGAGAAGAGGGAGGGATGGTGGGGTTGGGAGAGGTGGAGGGAGGGAGCTACAGGAGGGATACAAAAAGAATAAACTGTAATTAATGAAAATAAAAATAATTAAAAAAGAAAGATCTCCTGTTGCTCGTGTTGAGAACCGGAGTTTCATTACTTGCATTATGTTGAGTACCTCATAACCCTGTACCTCTAGCTCCAGAGGTCTCCTTACAGACTCTGCTGGTACCCACAACTAATGAGTTACACAAAACTGTATGCACATACATAAATATAAATAAAGATTAAATGAAATGTTGGTAATTTACAGGTAATATTTTAAAATATATTTTACATAATTCATGACAAATCCCTTGTGCATTTGTAGTGATACTATGTCTTTATGAATGTGCAAATGTTGGTAAATGATACACACATTTGTATATTTGAATAATTGAACAAGTCTCACCATTGCATTTATAGTATACTAGTTAAATAAAATTGTGGAAAACAATAGTTTTACAAATATACATGTTTACTAATTTAATGTTTGGGAAAAATAGAAAAACATATGCAATTTGCTGTTGGTAGTTACATAGTTGACATCATCCCAGCAACTAGGAAATAATAAACATCTACAGTTTCTTTTCATCTTAAAGTATATAGAGATATTTAAAAATTTAATCAAATTTTGTGCTTAATTGCGAGCCAACTTAATCCAGGCCACAGAAGACGACAATGCAGCCACTCGTGATGAGACCTAATTGACTAGGATCAGAAGGAAGGAAAAGAAGACCTTCCCTATCAGTGGACTTGGGTAGGGGCATGCATGCAAAGGATGGAGGAAGGGAGGGATTGGGACAAGAGGAGGGAGGGAATCACAGGGGGGATACAAAGTGAATAAAGTGTAATTAATAAAAAATTAAAAAAAAATAACAAAAAAACCTTTCTTTAAATACCCTCAAAGAAAATTTCTCAATTTCATATGGAAAAACAAAAAAAAAAAAATCAGAATAGCTAAAACAATACTGTACAATAAAAGATCTTCTAATGGGTGTAAGGTGATATCTCAAGGTTGTTTTGATTTGCATTTCCCTGATGGCTAATGAGGATGAGCATTTCTTTTTTTTTTT
>REGO01000189.1:3312387-3360915 GCA_010120015.1 Rhombomys opimus
CAGTGGACTTGGAAAGGGGCACAGTGGTGATGAGGGAGGGAGGGAGGGACTGGGAAGGAATGAGGGTTCGGGGCACTGCTGGGATACAGAATTAATAAAATGTAACTGATAAAAATTAAAAAAAAAGAAAAAAAATAAATTTTTTAATTAAAAAAAAAAAGATCTTCTAGATGTATTTCCATCCCTGATCTCAAGCTGTACTATAGAGCAACAGTAATAAAAACTGCATGGTACAGGCATAGAAATAGACTGGTGGATCAATAGCATAGAATTGAAGATCCAGAAGTAAACCCACAAACCTACAGGTATTTGATTATTTACAAAGCTGCCAAAATCACAGAATGGAAAAACGATAATATCTTCAACAAATAGTGTTGGTCTAACTGGATGGATACATTGAGAAAAATGCAAGTATATCCATATTTATCACCCTGCACAAAGTTAAAGTCCAAGTGGATCAAAGACCTCAGCAAAAAGCCTGAAACACTAAATCTCTTAGAAGAAAAAGTGGGGAAGAGTCTTGAACTCATTGGCAAAGGCGACAACTTCCTGAACAGAACACCAACAGCACAGGCTCTAAGAGCAACAATCAATAAGTGAGACCTCATGAAACTGAAAAGGTTCTGTAAAGCAAAGGACACTGTCATCAGAACGAAACAAAAGTTTACAGACTGGGAAAAGATCTTCTTCAATCATATATCTTAAAGGGCGCTAATATCCAGAATATATAAAGAATTGAAAAGTTAAAGAACAAAAAATAACAGGTAATCCAATTTAAAAATGACGTATAGAGCTAATCAGAGAATTTTTAATAGAGGAATTCTGAATGACAGAGAAACATTTTTAACAATGCTTAATGTCCTTAGTCATCCAAGAAATGCAAATCAAAACAACCTTGAGATTCCACCTCATACTCATTAGAATGGTTAAGATCAAAAACTGAAGAGATGATCCATGCTGGAGAGGAGGTGGAGAAAGGGGAACCCTCTTCCATTGCTGGTGGGAATGTAAACTTGTACAACCAGTTTGGATATCAATCTGGTGCTTTCTCAGGAAATTTGGAATAGTGCTTCCTCGAGACCCAGCTATGCCACTCCAAGGCATATGTTCCCGAAAAATACTACACCATACAACAAGGTTGTTTGTTCAGCTATGTACATTGCACCTTTATTCATAATATCCATAATCTGGCAACAACCTAGATGTCCCTTAACTGTGAAATTGCAGTATGTTTACACAATGCATTACTACTCAGCAATTAAAAACATTTGCAGGCAAGTTGTGGGAACTAGGAGAGATCATCCTGAGTGAGGTATCCCATAAGCATAAAGACACATACGTTATGTACTCACTTATAAGTGGATATTAGACATATAATATAGGATAAACATAGTAAAATCGATAGCCCTAAAGAAGCTAAGCAACAAGGAGTACACTAGGGAAGAGACAGAAACCTCACTCATAAGGGCACACAGGATAGATATGGGAAGTATGAGACAACAAGGAATAGAACAGGCTCCTTCACAGGGGCCCTTCAAAGGCTCTACCCCTTAGGGTGTCTAAGGAGATATTGAGACTCATACCCAGACTTTGGGCAAAGGGCGGGAAACCTTATGGAAAAAGAGTGAGATAGAAAGACCTGGAGGAGACAGGAATTCCACAAGAAGAATAAAAGATCTAAAATACATGGGCCCCAGGAGTCCTGTAGAGACTGACGAATCAACCAAGGACCATGTATGGAGAGGACCTAGACTCCCTGCTCAGAGGAAGCCCATAGTCTGCTCAGTTTCCAAGTGTGTTCCCTAATGAGAAGAGAAGGGGCTGTATCTGACATGAGATGTGAGCTCAGTGGCTATCTCTTTGATCACCTCCTTTGGGTGAGTGCTGTCTTGCTAGGCCCAGAAGAAGATGATGCAGTCAGCCTTGATGAGACATGGTGGTGGTAGGTATGGTCAGATAGAAGGGGAGGAGGTCCTTCCCTATCAGTGGGCTAAGGAAGGGGCACAGAGGGAGAAAAAAGGAGGGTGAGTGGGACTGGGAGATGATGGGGCTACAGCCAGGACACAAAGTGAATAATTTGTAATAAAAGAATGGAAGAAAGAAAGCAAGATACAAAGAAAGAAACAAACAAACAAAGGTAAAATTAGATAAAATAATCTTGCTTGGCAAAAAAAAAAAAAATCTAAAAACATGTTTGAACAAACTTAAAGTTCACCCCTGACACTGTTATTGATATTCTGCTCTACATGCAGACAGGAGCCAGGCATAGAAAATCTTCACCCAAAACCAATGGCAACTGATACAGAGACCCACAGCAAAACATTATGTGGAGTTTACTGGATCCTCTGGAAGAGGAGGCAGAAGGCTTGTAAGATGCAAAACAGTCAAGGACACGACAGAAAAACCTACATAATCTACTAACCTGGGCCCATAGGGTCTCATAGATACCGAAGGGCAACCAGAGAGCATGCATGAGACGGACCTAGGCCCTCTGCATGATATGGCAAGGTGGGTTGATATCCATGGGAGGCCTCCCCTTTTCTGAGATGAAGTGGAGAGTGGGTGGAATTTGGGGGAGGGGAGAAAGTGAGTATGGAAGGAGAGGGGGTGAGAAGTAAATGCAGTCAACATGCAAAGTAAATCATTAAATTAATTTAAAAAGCTTTCTTAGTAACTTATTAAACAAATGGAAAAGAGTGAGGAAATCAGTAAGTTGATTTGAATATGGATTAATATTTGAATTGAGTCCAACAGAGTCATAATATAATCACATTACAAGTACACATGTTGGAACACTTTATCTATCCTATGCTGGGCTAAAGAGCAAATTAATAATATTGTCTTAATGGGACACTAATTAATTATAGGATTAAATTAACAATGAAAAAAAGAAAATGAAAAGAATCACATTTCTTTTACATTGAAAATAGATTATTAAATAACAAAATGTTGAGATAAAAAGCACAAGCACAAAACCTTTGTAATAATTTATGTCGTGAATAATATCTGTGGTGGGAAGAGAGTTATTTACTGAATGAATATGCCGGAAACTAAGATGAGAAACTCAGTAGTCTAACTGCACTCCTCATTAAAAACAATAAAAGAACACATCATGAAATAAAAAATAAATAAATAGAATAATTTAAACATGAATTATGTGAATTAATACATAAAACAATTTGAGATGTTAGATACCAACCAACAGGGCCAACTAACCAGGACCCAGAGGGGCTTGCTGAGACCGAAGCATGAACTATGGACCATGAACAAAGTGGACCTAGGTCCCCTACGAAGATGCAGCAATGGGCAGCTTAGGCGTCATGTGGGTCTTCTAGTAAGGGAAGGGCAGACTGCATCTTGCCAGCTTTTGAGAACTTCCCCTTGGTGAGAATACAGGCCATAGGGGATGAGGACATACTGAGTCTGGATGCAGCTTGCTGAGCTGGATCAATGGAAATGTGGCTCCCCCTTCTCTGAGGAACAGGCAAGGGGGAGTGGAGGAGGGATGAGGCTACATCCAGGATCTAAAGTGAATCAAAAAGAAATGAAACTTAAAATTTAGAAAAGAAATATCAAATATATAGCTCCTGATGTAATAAATTGCTTAGTCTGTCAACTTTAAATATTTCCAGGAGAAATGTCACAGTAATTAAGTGAATTTAAATAAAGCTTTAATCTAATGGTACAGTAGACTCAGTGACTCATCCTAGGGAATGGGTACTTTTAACTTCTTAGACACTTCCATTAAAAGCATGTTTAGCATTTGTTTTATTTTCTAAACACCTTAGGTAATGAAATTTCCATCTCTGTTGTGAGCATATTGTGTTGCTTATTTTGATTTCCCAAAACCAATTTCATTTTGTCATATCTAAGATGCCATCTTAAATTGTAATTGCAGTGGCAGGTGTTCTGCTTATTCAGTGTTCTCACTTATGTTTCCATAAACAAATTAAAACAATATTTTAGATAATTACAATATTCAAGTCTATACATACCTGAGTCTACATTCAGAAAAAAACAGACGTACAGAAATGAGCACATAATTATGACTACTCGAAGATGGGACATTTGAAGATACTGGCATAGGAAAGTAGTTCTGATCATTATATAGAGCTTCTGTACATCATACTAAACTCCCATTATATGTGTAATTAATGACTACCAAGTATAAAATAAAAACAAGCAGTGATTTGAGACTCTTGACCTGGCAGAATTTTAGGTCCAGATAATGTACTTCATAATGACAAAGCATATCATAATGCAATAAATTCAAAAGAGTAGCACACACACACATACACGCATGCACACACACACAAATGTGTGTGCATATATGTGTACACTTGTGGAAAGAAGAGTTTTGAAAAGTAAATTGTCATCAAGAGAATAAATTTCATCAAATATCTCTTGATAGATTTAATATATTTTAGCATCTGTGTCTTAATCATCTTCTTTTTCATTGATTTTTCTAACCTCTAACTTGTCGATTGAGTTACCTTTGTCATCAAAGTTTAAGATATAATACCTGTGAGGTTTTAGAAACCAACATTTTAGTACTAGATTTAAGTTTTAGTTTCTTGTTTTCAGATGTTTAACGCATTTATTTAGGACTTAGTAGAATGTATAGTACGAGAGATCAGGGATAGCTGTCAATATACAATAAATAACTAAGATCATGGAGTGTAAAAAAGCTGGAGCTTTTAAAAGGGTAGAACTGAAAGAAGGGTTCAGATTCCCCAAATTAATTAATTTTGGAGAGCCTCTGTAATGTCTTCTGTAATTCAAGGCAGTTCTTCTTTCTAAAGCTAAATGTTCTTTTAAGGCATGTATAGATTTCAGCAGTTAGCCCCCAATTATGTTCATCAGGGTATTCTTTTTGAGTTATGAAACTTATCATTTCCCAGTTATAAATACATAATTCTTGAAATTTTATTATTTAGTTTGGTTAGATATTTACAGCCTTATAAGGAAAGAAGTGTATGATCAATAACTTGACAGTTTAGAATAAAACGTATAAAATTAAAAATAAAAAAAAACCTTCTTGCTGGACATAAAATAATACTGGTCACAATTAATTACAATGATTTGTAATGGGAGAATCTAGGATAATTTCATAATTTTTCCCCTGTTCATGTAGAATGGGGGGGTTGATTTATCAGATGAAAAATGGAAGTAGCCCAGGGCAGCTCAGTGTCCAAGAAGATTCCCCAATAATAGGAACAGGGACCTTCTCTGGCATGAACTCAGTGGCACACTTTCTGGTCATTTCCCCTGAGGAGGGGAGCAGCCTTGCCAGTCCACAGAGGAAGACAATGCAGCCAGTCCTGATGAGACCTGATAGACTAGGGTCAGATGGAAGGGGAGGAGGACCTCCCCTATCTTTGCACTGGGCCAGGAAGCTACCTATCTCGTTAGTTGATGTTCCGTAAAAAAAAAATAAGTATAACCAATAAAATGTATGTTTATTTACCTGTGAGAAATATAGGAATTTATTGGATTCCTAGACAGTATCCCTGTCTTCTGTCTACACTGGCATTGTCCAGTGAGCCTAGGGTTGGTATACATAGAGGTTGACTGCAGGAATGACAGATGTGCTAACTAAAGTGTAAAGAAAAGGTAGAAAAAAAATAAATAAACAGACAAACTTATGTTTTTACATGATTTATACTAAAGTTTTAAAATCTGACAAATCTTTAAGAAATAAACATTTAAGTGTCTGTAGCTAACATTGGGGATCTCTGCTCTTCAGCCTGTGTAAGACCAATGGACCAACAGCAGAGAGAGCATGTCATATTTTTTCCTCCCTGATTTTCTTCTCACTGCAGTTTTATTTTTTGTCCCTAATGCTATGTAAGTCATTGACTCAAATGGTTCATCGTCTTTGGCTACAGCTAAGAACGAAGCTTATAGCAGATGATAATTATTACACTTCATTTAATAATAGATTATAAATGTAACATTGCTGTATATTCATTAAGTATTGGGGATTAATGAAATACCCAATATTTTTATTGGACTATTGTGCTATATTTACTCTAAAAAAGTACAACATTGTATTAAAATGATTGCATTATAAAACAATATTACTTATGTCCTCTTCAAGTATGCCTTGTTCTTAAATTTGTTTTTTAGTTTTATAGAATTATGTGTAAATTGTGGGCCTTGTGCATTCTTGGGAAATCTACTCCCACTGAGCTGTGTGCAAGCATTTCTGGAAATAACATGTGCTGATACTCTTTTAAGTCTGTAAAATGTTTGATGTCTATTATCTGTAATTTATTACATTTAATTCTGTTTGTTCACTGGGCCATACAACATACTGACTTATGCAATATTTACAGTTTGACTCATACTCATTATGAAATAATCATATATTGCTCAAATTTGATATTAGTTTTCTGGTCTTATCATCTTTCCTCTGCTCCACCATGAAACCAATTTAAGTCAATTTAAACCATAAATTATTTACACACCCAAATTGTATCACTAAAGACTTTATTTGCACATCTACTTGTTCCCAGAACCACAAAACACACAAAAAAGCTTGCAAAATGTCAGTTTTCACTTCAGTATTTTATGTTACAATGAACCATCACCTTCAACTTCCTGTTAATTACCAGATTTCTGTTTTATGAAAAGTAGTTGATGACGATATTTTGGGCCAATGTTACTATTTTAGCCATTTCTTTTGACATCAAGTAATACCCACTTGGGAGAACATAGCTAATGCATGTGAGTTCACTTTCTGATGGGCGTTTGCCATGACTCTATCTTTTGCTGGTTCAAATGAGCCATAATAACCTTTTACATAAGTCCACTTTTGACCTATGATTTCATTTCTCTGAAGTACATCATAGAGAATGAAATGCTGAGATGAGCTAATCTTTCTTATGTTTATTATTTCTCTCAAATCTTAAAAAATAGTTTTTCATTTTTAATAAAATTTATCCCTACCACCAATAGCATAGGAGAGACCACATCACTTCATACAGTGAACAAATAGTGATGTGTCTTTCCCTTTAATAACTTTTCTAACCCTATACCCATGCTCAGATGTAGCCCATAGACAGTTCAGTCTCCATGTGGGTTTCCTATTAAGGGGGGAAGAGACAGTCTCTGACATGAAGTTACCTGCTCCTTGATCACTTCTAATGGTGGCATGACCAACTCAACCTACAGCGAAAGAAGATACAGGCAGTCCTGATGAGCCCTGATAGGCTAGGGTTAGAGAGTAGGCGAGGAGGACTTCCCTTATCAGTAGACTAGAGAAGAGGGGTAAGGAGGACGGAGCCAAATTAATGAACCAATGAGTTTTATTGAGGGTACATAGAAGAGAATGGGGGAGGGGTTATTTTCAGAAGCCAAAATATCTCAAAGAGAGCTGTATCTCCAACCCAACTGGGCATGGATAATGGTTAAAAAAAAAAAAAAGCCGGAAACCTGGAGCTTATGGCATAAACTCTTCAAACCTCTAATGCGAGCAGATACAGATACCTCACTCAAAATTAGGTGAAGGTCTGGAACACACACAGAAGAGGGTAAGGAAAGATTGTAGAAATTAAAATGGTTGCCAAAGGGGTCAAGGACACCAATAGAATATAGTCCACAGAATCAACTAATCAAAACTCATAGGGATGCACAGACACTGAAGAAAAAGTCACAGAGCCTGCATACGCAAATGTGTTTTCTCTGTGTTAAATTTTTAACCATGTTTTTTAATGATCATATCTATTCGTTCCTTATTGTCATAATTCTGTCTTGAAGTTCATATCACAGAGATGGTACAGGTACCTAACAACTCATTCCTAAGGAACTGGAATGCTTCATGTCATTGAGGAACCTGTGACATAGCATTTGTCAAGTATATTCATTCTACTATGCTGCTATCAATAAAGAAAAACACTACACTGACTATTTTTTCCTTTTTAATTTTTTTTTTGATTCTTATAACTTATTCCCTTTGTATTCCAGCTGCAGCCCTCTCTTTAGCTCCCTTCCATCCCCACCCTCCATCTTTCCTCTTCTCATCCCATGTCCCTCCCTCAGTCCACTGGTAGGGGAGTTCCTCCTCCCCTTCCATCTGACCCTAGACCATCAGTTCTCATCAGGACTGGCTGCATTGTCTTCTTCTGTGACCTAGTACAGCTGTGCATATATAGAGAATATTGCACTCATAAAAGAAAGTTAAGACATATTTTTAATGTAAACAGACTTTCATTACATTCCTATTTTCTAAATTGAGGCCTAGTTTGTCCTTGAATCTAAGATTTCAGTATATGGGTTAAGTCATAAACTTGGGCATAGTAACAAAGAATTCAAATCATGATTGGGAAGTTGAGTTGGTGATATTACAGGAAGAAGTTATGATTCTTTTTATGTATTATTTCTTTACAACATTAAACTAGTGTGTATAGAAGTTCCCTGGAAAACGTTACAGATATGTTAAAATCTACATGGAATATTGACTGACTATAATGCTGTAATTAGAGGTCCTGCGTGACATTTCATTGAATAAGTATTCATTAAAGACTGATAACTAGTGTTGGTTCCTTGAAATAAATGTGAAAGTAGGAGAAGGCAGCCATCTGCACTAAGTTGAACTATAGCTTCCACATGTATCCACCCACAATCACACACATACATAACACACACACACACACACACACACACACACATACACATTCACTGCACACACTTCATTATAAGAATGAAGAGCAGGGATTATGACAGTGAACCGCTGGAATTTGTAAATCCCCAGTAAAGTTGTAACCATTCATTTCCCAACACCGTATTTAACCTAATATTTATTGACAAATTGGATATAATCTTTGGGATATATCCTTGTTAGATCATTAGCGTCCAGAAACTGAAAAGCTAAGAATGACATCAAATAATAACCAAAATTAAAGTAGAGATTCCTCTGCTCTACTGTGTCTCACCTATCAGAGGTCACCAAAAATGTATCTGATAAATGTTTTGATTTATGACATTGCTTTGTTCTCTGAATCTGAAACCTTCATGAAACTTCTTTCACATTGGTTCACAATATTTGGCACAACTTGAATCCATTATACCAGAATAAAAATCACCCATATTTGATTCAGAAGTGGACCTGCATTAACCTCTTTGAGTTAGTATATTGTATCATGTGGATAACAGCATTCCAGGAACAAACAGAAAAGCAAAACCAGAAAATGTGTAGCTGAACAGAGTGGGTACTCCTGTAAATACCCCATTTGCTAAGGTTGTTTGTTCAAAAATTAGATGGTAGGATACATTTGGCCCACAAAACTTATTGTAAAGAAGGTAAACTCAATTCTGAATTACTTCTACTGAGAGATTTTTAGATATAGGAAAAATCAACGTTCAATTATTTTAAATGCTTTCATCTTAGTGTAATTCTAATCCAAATGTCAAGGCACAAGAATTAACATCTGTGGAAGAGAAATTATTTCATATATAATTTTGGACTTGTGATTCTTTTAAGTGTTCATTTTTTACTAAATAAAAGCCTGGTGATCAAATGCTTCAAACTCTTACTTTCAAAATTGTATAGTTTTCACACAAGGTGAATAAAGACATATAAATAAGATGCTAAGTCAGTATTGTTGAGATAAGCCACAGGGGGGAAAAAAAAACAGCAAACCATGAGCAAATAGATTCTTATATGGTTTTAAGTTGAAATACTCCTATAAGACTCACATTCCCGATGGTGGCAGCATTTGTGAAGGTTGTAGACGCTGAGGCCCTGAAGCCTTCCTGGAGAAAGTGAGTCACCAAGGCAGAACCTTGAATTCTTACAGCCTTGCTTCCCTTTCTGTTTATTCTCGGCCTGTTGGCTGTGGAGGCAGTGTGATCCTCCAGGTACCTGCTCTTACTGACTTGCTTTCTAATCGTGATAGAATATATCTTATCAAATTGTAAGCCAGAGTAATAAAGTTTGTCTTTCTAAATTGCTGCTTGTCACAGTAATGAGAAAATGATTTGTCACAGTAATGAGAAAAGTAACAAAACACAAATAAAAACATGTGTATATGTGTGTGCACATGCCAGTGTGTATGTGTGTGTGCATGTGTGTTTGCATATCATAAGTATTGTCCTGTTTATAGTGCCAAATTTCATCTTACACAGCTCTAGCGTTTATTTTAGCAACAGACACAAATCAGAAGAAACAACTTTACTGCAAAATACTTGAATGAAATCTGATCTATTAAATTCTCTAAATCAGCTAAACGTTTATTAGAAAGAATTTGCACATTCTTTTGGCCATTGATAAATCCCTTATACAGGATAAACATACTAAAAAATATGTACACCTAAAGAAGCTAAGCAAGAAAGAGAACCCTGGGTAAGGTGATCAATCCTCATTGAAAAAGACAAACAGGGTCGACATCTTAAGAGGGAGAAAACAGAACAGGATAGGAGTATACCACAGAGGGCCTCTGAAAGACTATACCCAGCAGGGTACTAAAGCAGATGCTGAGACTCATAGCCAAACTTTGGGCAGAGTGCAGGGAATCTTATGAAAGAAGGGGGGAGACAGAAAGACCTGGAGGGGACAGGACCTCTGAAAGGAGACCAACAGAATGAAAACTCTGAGCCCATGAGTCTTTTCGATACTGATACTACAACTAAGGACCGTGCATGCAGATAACCGAGAACCGCTGCTCCGATGTAGCCCATGGCAGATCAGTGTCCAAGTGGTAACCTAGTAAGAGGTACAGGGGCTGTCTTTGACATGAACCAGTGGCGGGCTCTTTGATAACCTCCCCATGAAGGGAGGAAGAACAGCCTTGCCAGGCCACAGAGAATGACTCTGCAGCCACTTCTGATGAGACCTGATAGGCTAGGGTCAAATGAAAGGGGAGGAGGACCTCCGCTATCAGTGGACTTTTGGAGGGGCATAGGAGGAGATGAGGGAGAGAGAGCAAGATGAGAAGGACATGAGGGAGGGACTACAGCTGGGATACAAAGTGAATAAATGGTAATTAATGAATGAATTAATTCATTCATTAATTAAATCTAAAACAATTAGACCCTAAGATTCATTTCAACGCTCAGAATGAAAGCAACTTCAGCACCCTTGTCTACAACTATAGAACTGAGTTCAAATTAGAATCCTCCAGATTGCCAAAAGTCTTTTCCCCATCATGTAGATTTTAGGTCATAGTTGTGCTCCAAAATTTAATTATTAGAATTTTTCCCTACTTGTATTAGTGAATTACTTCACTACCAAAATTACTTTTAATTTATTGACTCTTTCCCACCTATGTCTGGATAATTATGAACAGAAAATGATGACTATCAGCATATTTTCATGAGGGACTTTTCTTCCAATGTCTTGTCACTACTGAGGCACTTGAATCTGTTTTTCTCATATGCTTTAAAATGAGAAATGTGCCATATTTTAATTTTAAATTTTTTTTTTTTACCATCCATCTGAACATTTTTTTTTATTTTTTTTAATTTTTATTTAACTTTTATTAAATACACTTTATTCCTTTTGTATCCCCCCATAAGTCCCTCCCTTCTCCCCTCCCGGTCCCACCCTCCCCCCCTTTCTGCATGAATGCCTCTCCCCAAGTCCACTGATAAGGGAGGTCCTCCTCTCCTTCTTTCTGATCTTTTTTATATTAAATACAAAATATTCACATTGTATCCCAGCTGTAGCCCCTCTCTCCTTCACTCCCAATCCTACCCTCCTTCCTTCACCTCTTCCCATGCCCCTCTCCAAATCCACTGATAGTGGAAGATCTCCTCCCATTTCATCTGACCATAGCCTATCAGGTCTCATCAGGACTGTCTGCATAGTGGCCTGGCAAGGCTGTTCCCCCATCAAGAGGAGGTGCTCAATGAGCCAGCCACTAAGTTCATGTCAGAGACAGTCCCTGATCCCCTTACAGGGAACCTACTGGGTTACTGAGCTGTCATGGGATACATCTGATCAGGGATTCTAGGTTTTCTGTATGCACAGTCCTTGGTTGTATTATTGGTTTCAGAAAAAAACCCATGCCCAGATTTTTTGGTTCTGTTGTTCTCCTGTGGATCTCCTGTCCCCTCTAGATCTTACTATCTCTCTCTTCTTTCATATGATTCCCTGCACTCTGCCCAAAGTTTGGATATGAGCCTCAGCATCTGCTTTGATACACTGCTGGGTAGAGTCTTTCAGAGGCCTTCTTTGGCAAGCTCCTGTCCTGTTTCCTGTTTTCTCCTTCTTCCAATGTCCATCCTGTTTGTCTTTCTGAGTAAGGATTAATCATTTTACCCAGGGTCCTCCTTCTTGCTTAGCACTTTAGGTGTACAGATTTTAGTATGTTTATCCTATATTATAAGTCTAATATCCACTTGTAAGTGATTATATACAGTGTGTGTCTTTCTGCTTCTGAGATACCTCACTCAGGATGATCTTTTCTAGTTCCCATCATTTGCCTGCAGATTTCATGATTTCTTGGTTTTTAATTTCTGAGTAGTATTCCATTGTGTAAATCAACCACAATTTCTGTATCCATTCCTCAGTTGAGGGACATCTGGGTTGTTTTCAGGTTCTGGCTATTATGAATAAAGCTGCTACAAACATGGTTGAGCAAATGTCCTTGTTGTGTACTTGAGAATATTTTGAATATGTACCTAGGAGTGGTATAGCTGGATCTTAAGGAGATGATATTCCCAATTGTGTAAGAAAGCACCAGATTAATTTTCAAAGTGTCTGTACAAGTTTACATTCCCATCAGCAATGGGTTCCCCTTTCTCCACATCCTCTCCAGTATGTGTTTTCACATGAGTTTTTGATATTATCCATTCTGATGGGTATAAATTGAAATCTCAGGGAAACACTAAAGAAATGTTCATTGTCCTTAGCCAACAGGGAAATGCAGTTTGAAATGTGCCATTTTTAAGTGTAACATTTGAAAAGTATTGTGAAAAGTAGGCCCAGTAAAGTAGGTAGTGATATTTCCATAGTGCTGTAGAGTATCTTAAAAAGACACTGTGTAAATCATTTAAACCCTCCCTTAAAGTTGCTAGTGAGGAGATTTTAGAAGGTTCTCAAAAATAGTATAGAGTATTATTGCCGTTGATTGTTTCTGAGATCATAGAGGTATGATTCTATTGCTGATGAAACAACATATTCTGGCCTGGTACTTGAAGGAATCAAGATTGATCTGACTTGAAAACTTCTTCCTCAGAGCTGTAATATGTATTATCTAAAAGTGATATGAACAAAGCCAAGGGAGAAAAATCAAAAAATGATCCTACCCAGCTACATTCCAGAGCAATGACTATCATTGCAAGTACCATGGATTTCAATTGTAAGATTACTCCACTTAAAATAATTATTGTCGAAAACAATCAAATATCGCCTTGAACATTGCTTTCATTTACTTATAAAAACAATTGACACAGATTTATACTATATCTGTACAAAATGAACTTAAACAAACTTGAAACTTCCTATGTCAATGTGAATTTTATAAAATTTAATTATAAATTTGACATAAATTAAATACGACAAAGGCAGTAAAAACAGACTATACAATTGCAGAATACTATGGCAGATTTGAGAAGTATCAAATAATTTATAATTTGACTCATCTACTTCTTTCTTCATTCTGCCTTTAAATTTTTTATTTAATGTTTTAAGGAAAAAATTAATTATTAACATTCCTCACAAATTGATCATTATTTAATGTAATGATCAAAAAGCCTGCCAAAATTGATCATGATTAAAAAAAAAAGTGTCAGCTATCTCTACAGCATGAGTGACAAATTTTTCCCTACAATCTGTTCATCAGTGGTTTCTAATACTTTTGCTTACTTCGTAAATTTGAATATTTTATTTTATTTGAATCTCAGATGTTTTGTGTAAAATGTTCTGTTTGAAGGCAGCCATCATTAAATATATTAACCTTTTCACACATAGACACACACACACACACAAACACACACACAAAGAAGTCCTGTCTTTGTAAATATCATCTGTAGTTAAGAATAATACTTAGCAGCTACTGGACAGGAAGTCAGAATTTCACTTGCTTACTTTATCTTCTTTAAACACACAGACACACACTTACACGCGCGCACACACACACACACACACACACACACACACATATTTAAGAATAAATCAGACAAATAAAAATCTGCCTTGAGTTATATTGTTTAAACTCACTTCTGGATAGTTGTTCAAATCGTTTTTGAAACCCTTGCACTTAAATTCTCCCAACAATTTCAATAGGAAAAAACTTGTAGAGTTCATAACAAAGAAATTGTCCATTTAATTTAGATATGCCAAGATTTTTATTAAATTATTGAAAGTACTATAGTATGATAGTTTGCTTATATTTCCATTATATTCTTGACAGCAGTCTACTTTGTATATTTATTGTTGTTGTTGTAATTTGTTACAATTTATTCATTTTGTATCCTGGCTGTAACCCTCTTCCTTATCTCCTTCTTGTCCCACCCTCCCTCTCTATTACCCCCCATGTCCCTTTCCTAGTCCACTGATAGGGGAAGTCCTCTCCCCTACTGACCCTATCCTATCAGGTCACATCAGGACTGTCTGTTTATTCTTTTTCTGGGAGCTCTTAAGGCCACCTCCTTGGGGAGGTTATAAAAAAGCAGGCAGCAGAGTTCAGAGTTCATGTCAGAGATTACCCTTGCCCCCTTCCAAGGGTAATCCCATGGAGATTCAGCTGCCTATGGGCTATATCTGAGCAGGGGTTCTAGGTCCTCTCCATGCATAGTCCTTGATTGATTCATCTCCATGTGAAATTAAGTATTCCTCATGTACACAAAATACAAAAAGAGTGAGAAAGAAATTAGGGAAACAACACCCTTTATAATGGCCAC
The DNA here is from genome assembly GCA_010120015.1 of Rhombomys opimus. Classification (NCBI taxonomy): domain Eukaryota; kingdom Metazoa; phylum Chordata; class Mammalia; order Rodentia; family Muridae; genus Rhombomys; species Rhombomys opimus. The sequence continues at coordinate 3,327,235 of REGO01000189.1, forward strand.
AAAAAGCATAAAATATGTTGGTGTAACTCCAAACAAGCAAGTGAAAGACTTGTATGGAAAAAAACCACTTCAAGTCTCTGAAGAAAGAAATTGAAGAAGTCAAAAGATGGAAAGATCTTCCACGATCATGGGTCAGTAGGACTAACATAGTAAAAATGGTCATTCTACCAAATGCAATCTAAAATTCAGTGCAATTCTCATCAAAATACCGACACTATTCTTTACATATCTTGAAAGTACAATTCTCAATTTCATGTGAAAAAGCAAAAAGAAACAAACAAAAAACAGAATATGTAAAACAATGTTGTACATTAAAAGATCTTCCATCCCTGATGTCAAGCTGTACTATAAAGCAAGAGTAATAAAAACTGCATGGTTCTGACATTGAGACAGAATGGTGAATCAGTGGAATCGAAGATCCAGAAATAAACTCACACACCTATGCATAGTTGATTTTTTACAAAAAGGCCAAAACCTTACAATGGAAAAAAAAAAAAAAAAGATAGCATCTACAACAAATGGTGCTCGTCAAAATGGATGTCTACATGTAGGAAAATGCAAATTGAACTATATTTATCATCCTGCACAAATTAAATTTCAAGTGGATCAAAGACCTCAACATAAAACCTGACACACTAAATTTGTTAGAAGAAAAAGTGGAGACGAGCCTAGAACTCTTTGACACAGGAGACAACTTCCTGAACAGAACACAAACATCACAGGCTCTCAGATCAATAATTAGTAAATGGGACCTCATGAAACTGAAAAGCTTCTGTAAAACAAAGGACACTGTCTTCAGAACAAAATGACAACCTACAGACTGGGAAAAGATCTTCACCAATCCTACATTTGAAAGAGGGCTAATATCCAGAATATGTAAAGCAGGCCACAGAAGAAGATGATGCAGCCAGCCTTGATGAGACCTGTAGGCTAGGGTAGATAGAAAGGGAGAAAAAAAGGCTTAGGGGGAGAAGAGGAAGGGTTGGTGGAACTGGGAGGAGACAAGGGATGGGGTACAATGGGAATACAAAGTGATTAAATTATCAGAAATAAATAAATATAAAAACTAAAAAATTTAAAAATAACTCAAGAAATTAAAAACTTTGTATATTTGTGCAGTATGTATTTCTATGATTATGATCCCTTATGGCTTGTTATTGTTTGCATTTGTCAACAAAAGTACTTTTATAAAACTAGAGTTCTGTATAGATATTTAGGGTAATTTGACCTTTCGTTTCCAAGTTTCACATTATAATTATGATAATAATATAATAATGTAATATAACATTATAATAATTATAATAATTTCACATTATTATTATTATTATTATTATTATTATTATTGTTTATTCACTTCTTATCCAGGCTGTAGCCATTTTCCTCTTCTTTTCTGAGTCCCACTCTCTTTCCCTCTTTCCCTCCTATGCCCCTCCCCTAGTCCACTGATAGGGGCAGTTTTCCTCCCCTGCCATCCTACCCTAACCTACCAGGTCTCATCATGGCTATCTAGATCCTCTTTCTCTGTGGCCTAGTAAGGCAGCCTAGCCAGAGAGAGGTGTTCATATAGCAAAGACAGCCCCTGGTCCCCTTATAAGAGAATTAAAGACTGAGCTTTCCATGGGCTACATATGAGCAAGGGGTCTAGGTCCTCTCCAGGCATGGTCGTTTGTTGATTCATCAGTCTCTGCAAGCACCCCTGGGTCCAGATTTGTTGGCTTTGTTGGTCACCTTGTGTAGCAGAGACAGAGAACTCAGCAAAGTTAATTTCACTTTTATGTTTGACAAAAAGAAATTTATTCAATGAAAGAATGAATGATGAAAGGGAGTATTGTCTGGGCAACTTAAATGCTAGAAAATCTTTTTCCTGTTAAAATTTGTAATTATTTTTTCTCTTACCGGAGCCTCAAGTATGCATTTTAATGTTTTACTTTTATTTTTTATTCATTTTTATTTTATGTTCATGCTCTCTCTGCATGAACACCTGCATGCCAGAAAAGGACACCAGATCTCATTACAGATGGTTGTGAGCTGAGGATTGAGCTCAGGGCCTCTGGAAGAGCAGACAGTGCTCTTAACTGCTTAGCCAACTCTCCAGCCTCTATTTTTATTTTTTATTATTACTCTTTTTATAGCTCAAGTTCAGAATGTGCAGTCGATTCCTGTTGTTTGGGGCAGCTATCATTCCTTTTCACTAAAATGCTGGTCAGTTCCTTATTTAAGTCTGCATCAGGAGATGGGAATGAAGGACACCTGAGAATGAGAAAATAAACTGCACTTTGTCCGTGAGGAAAATCCAGTATTCAGAGACTGACGGGATGGTTTGGGGAACATGTTTGCTATTCCAGAAGTACAGAATCAGGCCATGCCCTAGTTCTCTTCCTAGTTGCTTTAATAAAATACTCTGACTTGATGTAACAACAAAAATAATTTTTATTTACTTTACATCCTTGTTGTAGTCCCTTCCCTCTTCCCCTCTCAGTCCCATCCTCCCTCCCTCTTTTTGTTTCTTCCTTTCTTCTCTGCCTCTCTGTCTCACTGTTTATTTTTCTCAATCCATTCTTGATTTTGCTTTACTCACAGTAATGTGTATTAGTTTTCCTATAGGATGTTATTATAATATATTTATTTAAAAATAGTTCATGTCATTTACTTTTAAGTGGTATTTGCAGATTAAGCCCAAATACCTAGCAGAAAACATCTGTATGTTCAGAGTGACTGATTTTGTTTTTCACATGGAGTTGTATTCTTCACCATACAGCTGGTTCCCTGGTTTTCATTTACTGCAATGGTTTTGTGTTATGTTTCTATTCTACATACCTCCCTACACCTGGAAGGACAACGGCTCTTTAGAGGTTGTATTTTTCTTCTGTACCCCTGGACCTTATCCAATATAACGATGGGGATGGGACAGCCCTCCACTAGGTTTTCCAGTGATACGGATACCAAAGATTTGATCTTCAGTATTACAAACCCTTCCCCACTGCTCCCGATTCTCCCTGAGAGAGCTTCCAGAGGTTTCATGAATGTGACTCTTCTGTGATGCAGCTTTTAGAAGGTTATGCACATTTCCTGTGGACTTTTCAAATACCATGAATTTAATGGAAATTCTAGACGAATCTCATGTAACAATCGCAGTATATCAATACTACTTTGATAATATACTAATGTAGGTATGTCCTATTATGATCTCATATCAAAAACTACCATTTTCATATCCATCTTTAGGACCAATCTTTAAAATCAGTCTATTCTGAGTGAAAATTCACTTAGGATATTGAGTTAAAATTGAAACTATCTAAAGTTGTTCTTAAATACTAAAAAATTATCAGAATATTGCTAATAATAAGACATAACTATTTAAAACTTTTAAAATTGTGACTTACATTGTTATAAATCTATAATAGAAGAACAATATATAAAAAATTCAGAAATAAATATTTGTGAATACTCTCTCTCTATGTGTATATATATCTTTTTTATTCCAAGAATACTAAGAAAATGATAATTATTACAATAAACAAAGAAAATGCTGAAATGTACTTTATCTTCTCTTAAAAAAGTAGCACATTCCTCTTCATGATGTTGTTTGCAAAGTACTGAGTTCAACTGGTTGAACATTAGAAAATAATGTGAAGAATATAAGCAAAGTAGTTGAAATAAATCAGTTGAAAGGAAAAAGTTGCTTGTTTGAAGGTTATTTTGCGTTAAACTAGCTTAACAAATAGAGAGTTTTACTTGAACGTTGGGATGGTGCACAGTGGTGTTTCCAGCTCTGGAAACTTTGAGACGCAGAAGTGTCATGACAAAATAAAGCAAACATGGTCTGCTTAGTAATTTCAAATCTAGCCAGGATTGACTGCATGACAAGATCTTGTCCCAACACGCCAAATACAAAACAAAACAAACAGAAAATTAAAAATCTAAATTAAGTGCATATGAACATTTATTTTATTTTATTTATTGTGAATACTACCAAAGAACATGTATAGCATCAAAAAAAAAAAAGTCTTTAGATCCAAAAAGGTTCTTATTAAAGTTTAAAATACCAATGCAAGGATCTTATTAGATAGAAATCCTGATTCACAGAGATTTATCCTCTAAAACTAAAATTATCATGCAAATTGGAAGGGAGGGAAAAAAAAAAGTTGAGAATCACTTTGAAAGAGGTAAAAGGCTGGTGAAACAACCAGAACTGCTAATACAGATAAAAGCTTTAAAGACATGCTGGGTTCCTCAAGATTAAATTTTCTGTTTCACAGGAAAAACACTCAGTGTGAACTGGAGCTGTAATCCCAGCACTCAGAGAGGCAGAGGCAGGAGGATCTATGTGAGTTCAAGGCCAGCCTGGTCTACAAAGTGAGTCAAGAATAGTCAAGGCTACACACACAAAAAAAAAAAAACCTCTGCCTCAAATAAAAAATTAAATAGATAGATAGATAGATAAGAAAAAAGAAAATAGATAGATAGATAGATAGATAGATAGATAGATAGATAGATAGATAGATAAGTGTATGTATGTGTGGGGGGGGTGTATAAAGTGGTAATGGGGGCATCTGCATACTGCAATGTACAAGTAGAGGTTCAAGGACTTAGTCACTTTTTTTTCTGTCTACAGCCAGACATGGTTTCATACTATTTCTTTTATGTACATCTTGCTTACCATCCTGATTTACTATTATGTGAGCCAGTTTTGGGACAGGGAATATAAGATTCAGGGAACTGAAATGGCATGCACAAGATTATGAGTTTAAATTTCAGTAGAACAAATAAGGACAAAAACAAAATTAAACAGAAATTTTGTATTTCTGTACTTTACCTTATAATTTCAAGGTAAAAAATACACATATATTAAATAATTTGAATATTTTGAATAATTGAATATTTGAATCAAATTATGCTGCTTCTTGTGCTAGAAGCAATGTGAAATAAAGAAAATATTCTATGATGTAGGTTTTCGTCCTATATAATTATTGATATCACTAAGAACATGTATTGAACAAATTTTTACTGTAAATGTGTCACCGGCCAGCAGTGACACCTGAATACCACCTGAGAGAGAGCTGAGAGAGAGAAAGAGACAGGGTGACACAGAGAAGGACACCAAGTCTACATGCAGATCCAGGTGTCGATTGAATGGACGTCAGGTTAACACTTAAGTAGGCAAAAAAGTACAAGCAGTTTCTCTCGTAGGAGCTTTACTTGGTCAAAACATAGGAGAGCTCACTCAAGGTTGCACAGAGCCTGCTGTCTGGTTACTATGGTTGCACAGAGTTTCTCAGGGTCAGAGCAGTCCTCTGTAGGACCACCAAGGTCAGTTCATGAGAAACTGGACTTTGGAAAATAGCCAAAGCTAAGAGGCCAAATTCCACTGTTCCTATGCCATTGACTCCAAATTTGCCATTAACTCCAAAAAGGCTGCCACATAAATGATAAAGTCCTGACTTCTAACAGCAGTATAGAAACTCTAAGAGGAGGCAGCACGTTTCTTTTACACCTCTGTGAAGTGTCTGCAGAAACTCTCAAATATTCGCAAATTCCTGTCTCCACCCACAAAAGGAATTCACAGGCCTTCATGGTTTGGGTTTTACTTCATGTCCTCTGCAATCATGGACTCTTTTCTGCTTGCTGTGTGCTTTGTTAGATATATTGAATATTAAGAAAGACTATTTTCCTGCAGTTCATGATGTGATTACACTCAATTCTTCTCATAAACATTAGTTGGTAGTCTGACTACCCAAACCTAGAGAAAGAACAAAGGCAAATGTGTCATAATTTTGACATCTGACATTTTTGATGCCTTGCAGAATTTGATATGGAAGATCCCGGTTTTCTCTATCACAGGAATCTGACTTGCACTGGATAATATAATCAGTGTGAACACTTAATCTTCAATATAAATCAAGAAATAACTGCTGCATGGGACAAAAGTTTTCTAAATGCTTTCACTTGTCCATTTCTTTAACTTAACTTATTAATATTTCTCCAAAGGAGTAGATTTGAATTGCCATTGGGCATAATATTTGAGGGTAATTCCCTGTTCTTATTCTTGATTGGGTTCTTAGAATAGTATTTAAGCTTTTCTTTTCTTTGAAATAAATAGAGTAGCTTGCTTCTTTGAGTTCTGCTAAATGATTTGTTTCATTTGGGACTCGCAAATTATAAACCCCATTTGCAGGAGAACAATCCGATCATAGCTGTGCTGCACTGCAGTTTAAATTAGAATTTTGGAAATCTGAGGATTTAAATTAAGGCTCATACTCAACGTAACAGAAAACCCTGCACTCTACACTCATAGAGAGAGTAATTATATACAAGAACCTGAAATTAGGAACTGAAATTAGTGCTATATTCACTCAGCTCCAAAGAACAGCTATTTTTTCGACCTCATAATGAAATGATTCCAGGTAAGATAATATACATGTCAGGCCTCTGTGATCACTGCTCAGCTTCTATTTTTCTTTTCTCAAATATACCAAATGACTTTTACTCCTTTTGTTGTTAAAAACGTTTTAAACTATTTATAGAAATGCAACATTTGATAAAAGGAATTTTTTACCTTTAGAAAAAGAGGTAAAATGCCCCCAATTAAATTAATCACATTTCAGTTTTATTTTAGTATCCAAAAAAGTAAACACAAATAATATAATGATGTAATTAAACATGATATTCACAGAGGTGGTAATGTAATATTTTCATGTAATATGTCATTTTTTATGTTATATAATATATGATAATTTTGAAGTAAATAATTTACATAATATATCCATAAGAATAACAACTAGGATTGCCTAGTTTTTTGTTTTACAACAACCATTGTATGAAATATTTTTAACCATTGCATATAATTTTAAAAATCACTTTGCGTTAATGTTTTATAAACACATACACACACATACATCTGTAAATGTATTAACATCCGTATTTCATTTACTAAAAGAATAAATACAATGACTTTTCCTTAGTGACAGAGTTAAGATTAAAAAGTCACTTGTGTTTCTTATACATTGATTTCAGGATATTATAGTGTTATCAGGCAACTTTGGAGAGGGGCCTTGGAGGAGATGAGGGAGTGAGGAGGGAATGAAGGAGGGGCTACAGCTGGGATACAAAGTGAATAAACTGTAATTAATATAAAAAATATAAAAGTGAGTAAGAGATAAAATTAATATTTAATCAAGTTTATTTAAACCTGATATGCTAAGAAAACAAATACTAAGTGTATCCACCAAAGGAAACAGTATTTTGAGAGTCTTAGAACCTGTTAGGGGCCTTAATTCTGATAAATCCAAATGTCTACTTGGCTTTTAGTGCTCTTCCAGGTTAATATATATCAGAGTATTTTAAGAAGTTCACACACACACACACACACACACACACACACACACGTATAACTTTCCTATTTGAGTTGCAATTGCATAAAAATGGCTTGTATAAAGCTTCGCTGTTCATCACTTTCAACCTTATGTTCTTCTCTGTGCAACAAAGGTTGTATTATATACATATGCTAGCCTATTTTTCCTGATAAAAGACACAATTCATTTTGATATTGCAAAAAAGAAAAGGTTCAATTTTGTACAAAAAGTAGAGATTAAATCCCACAATTGATATGTCTAGGGATGTATCGTGACTCTGCTTATGGAGCACCCACCCCATCATCATATCTATTCCATGCATGGGTCAGCACACAGGCTTGGAAGGTAAAAGGTGAAGATAGGGAAATTCCATGTCTCCTTCAAAGACATACACTCATAGCGTGAAGTCTTTCACTTGGTCTACACTTCTTGAATTTTCTTCCATTCCCTAAGAGCACATAATATGGGGCCAGGAGCTAACAGGTGGATGTTTGGGAAGGAAATATCCAAGCCCTAAGAGTGTCTTTTATTCAAATCAGACTAAGAAGTAGAAGCTTTGATGTTCCCTACTTGTAGGTTTTATACTAGAGGTTACTAAATAGTACATAATAACTAGTATTTTATACTAGTGGCTATTATAAAAGAGTTTCCTAGGATGAGTCATTACTCACAACAAATGTGAGAGTGGAACCATAGCCTCAAATTAATCCATAGACTTAGTAAAGGATTGTCCATTGTGACCTACAAAATTATAATGAACTCAAAAAATATGTAAAAAATGTAATTTTTAACTCTCGAATACATTCTTCCCATAACCATAGAATCATCCACGTATTAACTCACAAAATGACACATGTAACTTGTCTTCTTGCTAAATTTGGAGTATTCACTAATATAATTTCTCATTAAGGAAACTGAATAAGCAGAATCAAAAGACATAAAGTGGTCAAGAAATAGTAGGCCAGAAATATGTGGATGGAACCATTATGCAACTGAAAATAGTAAAAATGTTTATACTAACAGCACATTGAAAAATTTTAGTTAGTCAATAAGGCCTAGTATATATACATGTACTAAACATTGTCATATTGAATATTTTCCTAAATTTAGAGCATATTAAATTATTATATTATAAAAAGGGATGTGGAAATAGTATAAGATCTGGAGGATAGGGAGAAGGGATGGAAAATGCTGACTTCAAGCATGAAGGAGCCATTACAAGAATGATCTCTCTACAACGTTGGATGCCTATGAGCACTCTACCTGTTGTAAGTCAGGTGTGAATCAGGCAGTACAGGAAAAGGTTTATTGAACCTTACCCTGCTCAATCACTGGCATCTGATGGATTTAAAGTTAAACAGTCATTGGTTTTCAGGTATATATCAAAAGATGAACACATCAGCCTCCAACAAGCAATTTTAAACCCATTGCCACACAGATGGACCTAGTTAAAATAAGAGGATAATAAAGGAACAAAAAGCCATGAAAATGGGAAAAGGACCTTTTGAGGTAGAATTGTAGGGCTGGGAGATAATAATTGATGAGCAGGGTGAGAGAGTAGGCAAAATACATTATGGCCATGTACAAAATAACAAAGAAAAACTTTAATACATTAGAAGCTACATATATATTAAAGATCCAGGAGCAAGTTGACTGCCTAGAACCTTGTAATTGTAAAAACTTGCTATGCAGACAGAGAACCCACCCAAAAGAAAAGAAGAAATTTAGGGAGAAAGTAGAGACCAGTATGTTTTGATGACTATGGTACAGAAGTTTAGGGTTGTTTTCAGTCATGTTGATGAGAAATACTAGATAGTATTACATCGCATTAAACAGAGAATAACTCAGTGAGAAGGTGGTATGGCAATGAAGCTTTTTAAGAAAAAATACCATGATGTTTATGTCATCACTGTTTAACCATAACAGATCCATAGTCCCTCACTTCATGATCATTAGGTAATCAAACATGCTCTCAGTTGCCAGCAGCTTTTTGTTTTTTTATCTTTTAGGGCCCGTGTGACTTTATTCACTCATATTTTTTTTTCTTTTCTTCTCAATGCAGTTTATTCAGGAACCTTGAAAAATCTTCTGACCCTGGGGAAAGCCAGCCCACAGCTTAAATAGCCTCTGGGTAGCCAACCCCAGCGTGCCACGTGGGCAATGCAGATAGGTCCGTCTTGAGAAAATTAAAGCACAAAATACTCCTTTAGTCTAATCCTATTGAACTCACAATTCCCTTCTTCTCCCTAAAATGTGTCTGAAGAAAACTCTCTACCTAATCAGTGTTTCTATGGTGAGTATTGTGGGTACTTTGCCCCACATTTGTGCTTATACTTTCCTTAAACATTGACAGTCTATCTCTCTTTTATTTTTTCCTTTTATCTTTATTCTTCAGTGATGTCACCGAACATGTAAATTTATCAATCTCCACTAATGAGTGCTTCAAAAATCAAATTTTCTTTTCTTTTGTCTTGTCATTTTTGTGGAGTATTTAATTTGTTTTGAATGTCAATCTCTGTATTTTTAAAAAAATATTTTCCTTTGGAAATTTAAATATAATCACATAAACTTTTCTCCTCCCTCTAACCTCTCTCATGAAGTCCTTCTTGCTCTCTCAAATGCATGGCCTCTTTTCATATGATTATATATGTATATACTTTCTCCACCTTAACAGTGCATACTATATTTGTATTTACATTATTTCAGGGCAATTAAAGCTCAGATATCATTGCATGTGAGGGAAGAGAAGTATTGTAGTAGCCAGAGGAACAGGAAATTGGCTGTGAGATTATGTCTCCTAAATGTCAGAGAAATTATGTCCATGAAATCTCATAATATGGATGCCTAAGCGAGACTTGAAAAGAATGACTACAATAGAGATAGTAACATGAAAGGGAAAATATCATGGGACCTCAATATTAGACAAATAATTACGACCAGCTCAGGAATACTGAGCATGGGAGAAATCATCTTCAAGGAATGAAGTTTTCCACATCAAGCGTCTTTTTTTTTTTTTCAGAAGTAGTATATTTTAATTCTAATATTCTTTTTACATTTATTTTTATTTTCTTTTTAACATCCCAAGGATGACTCCTCCCAGTCCCCTGTTCCCCTCTTCCTCTCTTCCCTCTCCTTTTCCCTACAAAAATGGAGAATGGCCTTCCCCCTGTATCAGCTTTCCTCAGCACATCAAGTAACATCAAGCCTGAGTATATCTTCATCCCCTGAGGCCACGCAAGGCAGTCTTGCCATGGGGAAGTGATCTAATAGCAGGCAATAGAGTCCATGTTAGAAGCAGACCCTGCCCTCCCTTTGCCAGGCAACCATTATGAAGACCAAGTGGCCCATTGACTACATGTGTGCAGAGGGCCTAGGTTCAGACCATGCATGCTGCTTAGTTGAAGTCTCACTCTCTGAAAGTCCCCATGGGACTGGGTTAGTTGTCTCTGTTGGTCTTCTTGTGAGGTTTCTGTTCCCTCCAGGTCCTCCTATCTTTCCCCCAACACTTCCCCAGGACCCCAGGAGCTCTTCCCCATGTTTGATTGCAAGTTCCAACATCTGTCCAGATCTGCTGCTGGCTGGAGCCTCCCAGACTACAGTCGAGTTAGGCTCCTGTCTGCAAGCATAGCAGAGTATCATTATTAGTGTCAGGGGTTGGCTCTCAGCCCAATCTGAGACCTACCCCAGGATAGAGAGCCAGCCCCAGAATCAAGTGTCTTTTAAATGGATCTGAGTGTTGTCCTTGACTTTTCAATGAAAAGTCTTTCTTATAGAAGAGATGTTCATGTACTCAATTATTTATGTTATTGCTATATAGGAGAGACTGTGAGGGAAAAATAGCAACAAGAGTATCACTATAATGTCACTATTCCAAATATCATTGCTATTCACTCAGCTTTAGGCAACACACACACTTGATTTTAAAACATTTAGCCTACTTATCATCAAGACTTTAATGTAAAGCACAGAATGAATGAAAGGAACAACAGAAATAAATTTAGTTTTTGTTAAGACAATGTTGGTTACTTTGTCTCTGTGGTATTTCTACCACTGATATTCATTAAAAATGGCAGTCAGAAAATTTGAATAAAGTGTTTATATTGTGTGCATTTCTCTGAAGAAATCCAACTAAGAAAAGCACTGGTACTCATTGTTTTTTTTTTTTTTTAATTTTACATGTACAGATGGTCTATCTTCTTCATTTATCAAATTCTCTTATTCTTAATAAGATTCACAGGGGACAAGAACAATATCAGTTTCAAAGTCAAAGTCATTTGGTTATTGTTAATATATCTAATTAAGTAAAGATTTCTTACCATCTGCTGAGAGGATCATTAACAAGCTAAATCAAAGTACCCAAGATAGATCTATGTTGAATCAAAATAGTTTCAAATAAAGATGGTTATTAAAATTTATTTTTATATATTTCTACCATTAGTCATTTTATGTATCAACTTGGCTGGACTTAAACAGAATTAAAATGAATGTGTTTTATTGGACATAACAAAGAAAGAAAGAAAGATTTTTTTTTGGAAAAAAATGAAATTAACAACATTGGGATTAAGTAATTACAGCAGAATAAACTTATCCCTAGCAAGGAGCTGATACATTGAGTGATCAGCAACAATGAAATATAGTAACTACAAGGTGACCTGAGCAACTTTTACTATTTTGTCTGCTTTGTTACAATAAATTACTGGGAACAAAAAGTAGATATCTCAGAGTTGACCTGAAAACACTGCCTTGGTCTCTTCCCTTTCTTGGTGCCTCAAACACTGGTTACAGTAAGCACCTTCTATGATGAACTCAGAGATGAGCAGACAAACAAACATATCAAAATCAAACAGCAACAGTACCAAACACACCCTTGTCCTTTCTTGTATTGCCCTTTCCCATAACGTATTTGTACAGAGACCATAAATATGTCACACCATAAATACGTTCATGATAAGTTTCATGAAGTATTATAGTGGTCAAATTCATTGCATTAAAGGCAAAGATTACACAGAAGTTTTATAGTGGTGATGGGATGAATAAGTTACACATTTCTGCTTTGCCATATTGTACCTATAATATATTTTGCATTTAAAATTTTGTTGAGATGGTATATTGTTAAATATGCTTAGCATAATAAAATAAAAATTTGAAATAGCAAACCAGATTAATTCAAATGCAATCATGAACTCATATGAATATTCAAATTTAATTTTGAAAAAGCCATTAATGAAAATCAATTCCTGAAGATACCTGATAAAACAGGATCAGATGAATGGGGAGGAGGTCTCTCTCTATCAGTGGACTTGGAAAGGGCCAGGGTGGAGATGAGGGAGGGAGGGTGGGATTGGGAGGGAATGAGGGAGCGGGATACAGCTGAGATACAGAGTTAATAAAATGTAACTGATAAGAAAAAAATAAAATAAAAAAAAAAAAAAAAAAAAAAAAAAAAAAAAAAAGAAAAAGCAAACAATGGAGAGTAGAAATAAAAAAAAAAAAGGAGCAGGTTAACTGTTTATTGATATTTTAATAGACTGATGGTATTAATTTTAGACAAGAGTTTAGATACGAAAGTTGAAGATTGAATTTTCACAATTTCTTTAATCTAAATCATTCATTATTTTACGAAGTGGCTCAAAACACCTTAAATTACTCCTTTGGCTACTTATTGAATGGATGTTAAAGTCATTCTTCCTTCGTTGTAATTTTTCTTTCTTTTCTTATCCTATATAGACATTTTAATTTTGAATAACAGCAGATGTCTAATCTTTTCTTTTTTTAGAGTAGATTTGCATATGAATTCCTTTTTTAAGGGTTAGGTATCCATTGATTAAACCTAAACCCATAATTTCTCATCTAAAGGGCTTTCATGAACATGTCAAAAATATTCTGTAGTGTTAGAAGTTACCAGGTTCTGTTATGTGATATTGGAATGTGCCTTTACATGAAGGGCTTTTGAAAGTGTTTTCAATTAGTGTACAGGGAATTTTTCATGTATATTACAAATAATATTACAAACTTTAAATTAAGTACAAGCGATTGTTAAAAAAAAAAACACATAAAATTTGCGCACATAAAAATAGCCTGTAAATGTTATGTTAAAAAAAATACTAATTTCAACCCCACCCCCTCCATCATCTCCTCCCTGCACCTTTTCAAGTCCACTAATAGGGGAGGTCCTCCTCCCTTTCCATCTGACCCTAGCTTATCAGGTATCTTCAGTATTGGCTACACTGTCCTCCTTTGTGGCTTAGCAAGGCCTGGGTATGGGGTGGGAGGTCAAAGAGCGAGCCATTGAGTTAATGTCAGAAATAGTTCCTGTTCCCCTTACTAGGAAAACACACTTGGATACTGAGCTACCATGGGCTACATCCAATCACGAGTTCTAGGTTATATCCATACATGGTCCTTAGTTGGAGAATCAATCTCAAAAAAGACCCCTGTGCCCTGATATATTTGGTCCTTGTGGAGCTCTTGTCTTCTCCAGGTCATATTAACTCCCCCTTCTTTCATATGATTCCTTGTACTCTGCTGAAGGTTTGGTTATGAGTCTCAGCATCTGCATTGATACACTGTTCAGTCTTTCAGAGGCCTACTGTGGTAGGCTCCTGTCCTGTTTCTTGTTTTCTCCTGCTTCCAATGTCCATCTCATTTGTCTTTCTAAGTGAGGATTGATCATCTTACCCTGGGTCCTCTTTCTTGTTTATCTTCTATAGGTGTACAAATTTTAGTATGTTTATCCTACCTTATAGGTCTAATATCCACTTATAAGTGAGTATTAACAGTGTGTGTCTTTCTGCTTCTGGGATACCTCAGGACCCTGGTAAGATGATAAATCCTCACTCAGAAAGGCAAATGGGTTGGACATTAGAAGAGGGAGAAACAGGGAACAGAACAGAAGACTACTACAGAGGGCTTCTGAAAGACTCTACCCAATAGGGTTATCAAAGAAGATGCTGAGACTTATAGCCAAACTTTGGGAAGAGTGCAGAAGCATAGAATAACTGTTTTCTGAGAGGCTTTATCCAGCAGCTGAATAAAAGAGATTCAGAGACCCACAGATAAGCAATAGGCCAAGCTTGGGGAATCTTGTGGAAGAGTGGAGTAGAAGGACTGAGGTATCTAGAGACATTCAAGGCCGTCGCAAAAAGACCTACAGAGCGAAATAACCTGGGCCCATAGGGGCTTGCAGAAACTAAACCGTGAACCAGTAAGCATGGGCTGTACCTATCCCTCCACACACACATACTTAACAGATATGTAGCATGGTCATCATTTGGTTTCCTTAACCTTGAGAATAGGGGCCTTCTCTAACTCTGTTGATTGCATTTGAATCTCTTTCCCTTCACTGGACTGCATTGTCTGGCCTCAGTGGGAGGGAATGTGCTTAGTCTTGTTGCTAGTTGAGGTACCAAGGTAGGGTTCTACCCCTTGGGGGCTTCCCCTTTTTTAAGGTGAGGAATGGAGTAAGGGGAGCTTTAGGATGGGACTGGGATAAGAGGAGTGAAGAGCTAGAAAAGTAAGTAAGTAGATAGATAGATAGATAGATAGATAGATAGATAGATAGATAGATAAATGAATAATTGGAAAAGAAAGGAAACAATTTCCTTTGAACTGCATAAACTCAGCTGTGCTGAACTGAACTGTAATATTCTCCTGGACTCTAATGTACTGCCACCACTAATGAATTATATAGTACTTTCTTCATAAGTCCTGCTCTTAAGTAGCTTCTCTTTCCTGTCTGTTCTCCAGAGTTGCAGGTATCATATCTCTGACTCATTATGTCAAATATTTCTCTGATTCTTTACTTTGCCTGCCAAAGGGATTAAAGGTGTGTGATAAATGCATGTCTGTGATCCATCATAAACTTGCTGGATTAAAATTTCTAAAATTACACATTCCTAATCTGTAAAGCAGTACTAATTCTTTTTATTATGAAACAAATAAATATCCAATAGTAGATGGGAGAGAGATTGCTGGTGTCATCCTATGCAGGGGAGCTATTGTCTATTCTAGGATTCGGGGAGAGACTAGACTACTACTTTCACTGATGGGGCCAGTGGTTAGTTACTTATACTCCAAAGAACAGCTCAACATACACATCCACATGAACTGCCCAGATGATATCCAACAAGTCCCAGAGCAAAAGAAAGAACAAAGCAAATTTATTTCAAAGTGGAATGCATATTGGAAGATGTTGATAGGTATACTGGATAGTGAGATAGTTAGAGGAATGAGTATGGACAGAAATATTATGTATAATTCTGAAATTTTCCTTTTTAATTTCCTTGTTTTTATTTTTAATTAAATTTTTAATTTTTATATTAATTACAATATATTGTATCCCAGCTGTATCCCCCTCCTTCATTTCCTCCCAATCCCTCCCTCCCTCTCTCATCTTCTCTCTGTCCCTCTCTAAGTCCACTGATAGGGGAGGTCCTCTTCCACTTCCATCTGAGCCTAGCTTATCAGGTATCTTCAGGACTGGCTGCAATGTCCGCCTCTGTGGCCTAGCAAGGCTGCTTCTCCCTCTTGGGGGGGAGGGCGGGTGTTAAAGAGCCAGACACTGAGTTCATGTCAGAGACAGTCCCTGTTTCCCTTACTAGGGTGCCCACTTGGATACTGAGCTGACATGGGCTATGTCTGAGCAGGGGTTATGGTCCTTGATTGGAAAATCAGTCTCAGAAAAGACCCCTGTGCCCTGATATATTTGGTCCTTGTGGAGCTCTTATCCTCGCCAGGTCATACTATCTCTCCCTTCACTCATATGATTCCTTGCACTCTGCCCTAAAGATGAATTAATTATAGAAAATAAAATGCTTTACTATGTTTAGAATTATATATTAGAAATATAATATTTCTTTAAATAGGGAACTGAAATTAATTACTTATTTCTTTACTGTGTCTTATTCCTCACATTACTAATTCTTTAATGGTATCTCTACTTCACTTGCAAAATTTAATGACATTTAGTGAGATTTCTACAATCATGTTTATTAAGATTACAATGCAGATTAAAATTACCCTAGCGGTTTTTCAGCCATGATAAGACAGCAGTCCAAATCTTACTCATTACTTTTAGTTATGTAAAAAGATAATTTTTACTCAAATAAATATAGCAGTACAATATTAAAAATACATGCTACTCAATGTAATGAATGGATTTGTTATTTATTTATGTGTTTGTTATGTTATACTTTTGCTGTATTGCAATTAATATTTACTATTGATATATCTCTTAGTAAGGCTATGGTTAATCCTAAACAGCTGTATCACGAAATCACCACATAGAGACTAGATTTATTTATTTAACCTAGAACAGAATGCTGGGTAATAATTACTCCATCCTAAACCTCCAAGCCTGCATTGTTTCCTACCATTCAGATTTCCCACATTATTCTTGGTTTTAGTGATATCTTAGGTCTGGTTCAATTCTCTGAGTCTTTCCAAGACCTCTCCTCCAGCTTCTTCTCTCCCAGCCTCTGTTCTCCCAGCTTCTGCTCCTGCCACTTTTCCTCCTCCTCTGCCTCCCACTCCTTCTTCTCTTTCTCCTCCCTTCTCCCCACTATTCCTTCCTCTCCATTAGTCAACATTGTGGCTGATTGTTTTATTTTGACATGTTTACACAAAGTTGAGACAGGTGATGCTTAGATTAAGTATTACAATGCAATATCTGGATGAAACCAGAGAGTGGGGAAGAGAAATCAGCATTTAAATGAACAAGGGTAAGTTGTATACATTTCAAAAAAAACACTATACCAACATACTTTTATTGTTATTTAGTATATAAACCTTGTCCTTATAGCAAGCAACATTTGCTTTTAATAGCTTGTTGAATGTTTCATATTCTCAGGACAGCAGCCTCATACACACATACACCTAGATTGTGTCACTTTCCCCAGTCATTAATTTAATATAATTTACTATTGATAATTATTTTAATGCTATTTACCATTAATTTACTTTAAATATTAGTAAGAGTGGTGTGCTTTTGGGAAATGCAATAGTTCCCTAGGGCCATGTAATTTGCTTCTCTAAAAGAATGAGCTAGTGTTTCTGGAGCACAACATTGTAATGTGTCCCATAGTGATCCATATGAATGTACAAACATTTGTGTTTTGAATTAGGAGAGATTTTTAGAAACTCACAATGAGTTTCTAAATAATGAGTCATAATGACTCACAATGAGTCATTATAATAGATAAATTTCACTTGTGATTTGAATGAGAATGGCTTCCTTAAGCGCATATATTTGAATGCTTAGTCCCAGTTGTGGAATTGTTTGGAAAGGATTAGGAGGCATGGCCTTGTTGGAGAAAGAATGACACTAAGCATAAACTTTGTTGAGGAACAAAGACTCAAGCCAAGGCCAATTTCTCTCTCCCTCTCCACCACCTTGCTCTCTGTCTCTGTTTCTTTCTCTGTTTCTGTCTCTGTCTCTCTCTCACACATACATCTACAGCCTAAGTATCAGAATGTAAAAACTTTCAGTTACATGTCTGTCTGCTTCCCACCATGTTGATGGACTAACAATCTAAAATTGTAAGCAAGTCAACCAATTACATGCATTCTTTTATATTAATTTCCTTGGCCATAGTTTCTTTTCACAGCAATAGAACAGTAACTAAGACGCTCATTTTCTAAAGGTGAGATTTCAGATAAGGACAGAGTCTACAGCGAAATGATAAAGAGCACTCAGAGAGACATTTATTAGACGAGTCTAAAGCTCCTGGAAAAAATCATTTAACATCAAATTTTAAAAGTATTATAAAAAATGTTTTAACTCTGCTTTATATAGAAACTCTGGACTGGTGATATATTATATATTAGTTGATTGATTTATGTTAGAATTAGCAGTATATTAGACTGAAAATGGAAAGCTGATGCAAGTGTTAATATAATTTATATAGGCTAAGTGTTGAGAAGTTATATTCATTGTCAGGATAAATCTATCCCTTTGTTTAAAATTATCAATTAAGTTGATGACTCAGATTCATTCAAATAGATATATAGCTTGCTCTTCAAGACAGTCAAATGGTTCCATTTATCACCACTAAGTAAATTATTGTAAGAAAAATATTACGTGTGGAAAGGTGATACTTTAATCTCCAATTTGTACCAAATTAACACTCTGATATGTGGACACATGTTATCTTGCTTTGTGCTAAGAAGGAAGCTCATGTAATCTAGTTTTAAAACAATACTACCTCTAGTTTACTTTAGCTTTTCTATTTAGAACACCTACAATATCTTTATTATTATTATCATTTATTACAATTTATTCACTTTGTATCCCTCTGTGACCCCCTCTCTCGACTCCTCCCAATCCCACCCTCCCTCTCTCTCTCTTCTTCTCCTCTGCCCCTCCCCTAGTCCACTGATAGGTGAGGTCATCCTGCCTTTCTGTTTGACCCTAGCCTATCAGGTCTCATCAGAACTGGTTGCATTGTCTTCCTCTGATTTATGTGAGCACATTTGAAAAAGAAGAGGTAGCAGATGTCATAGGAATTGTAATTTTAACATTTTTTTTTTGTACGGTTGAGGAAGAAATAAAATCGTCCCCCCCCCATGTTTTAAATATTTGTAAGGCTACAGAAATACTCAATTGTTAGAAGTTGTAACAAAGCAATGTTTAAAAAATATTTGCATAATTAATGAGATTATTAATTACTATTCTGTGTTTATACATGAGGTTCAAATTCCAACATAACAACTAATAATACGTGACCAATTTCTTCTTCTCTAAGTGATGGTTTAATTAAATCTGTGTTAATTCCAAATGTGGTGCACTTTCAGTACAGTGTTGTTATTTTGTGTACAATTATTTTGAAGCAAAGTGCTTGAAAAAAATATCAACTTAACCCGTCAGGGGGAAAAGAAAAGAAGAAAGAAAAATGAAAGAAAGATTTCAACAGGCACCACTTCCCTGCAGTTCTTTTGCCAGGGTTGAGACATTTCTTCTTTTCTAATTTCTGCTTTCTATGTGAACATATCTATTGTAATTGTTCAGATCTTATTTAAGGAGCCATGTTGTTGAAGTATTGTGGCCATAGCTTCCTTGCAATTTCTAGGAGACAAAATTATTACATCAGACTTTCTGGTGCTCTGGCTCTCACACTCTTTCTCCTAAGTTCAGGAGTTGTTTTTATAGATGCATCCATTGTAGCAGAGCACCTGATGATCAGTTTCTCTGCATTTGACCATCTGTGGTTTCTTATCATGGTTTCTATCTGCTATAAATTGAAAATTTTTTGATGATGGAGGAGACCTATGAACCTTTGGATTTTTTTTTTTTACAGACCTTTTTTGAAAAAAAATTATTTATTTATTTTATTAATTACAGTTTATTCACTTTGTATCCGAGCTGTATCCTCTTCCTCATTCCCCTTGCAATCCCATCCCCCTTCCTTTTCTTCTCCTGTGCCCCTCCTCTAGTCCACTGATAGGGGAGGAACACCTCCCCTTCCATCTGACCCTAGCCTATCAGGTCTCATCAGGACTGGCTGCATTGTCTTCCCCTGTAGCAACCTTTGGATTTTACACTGCGTGAAATGTGGATAGATACATATTTGAACATGGATTCCCAATTTGTGATTTTTCACCTATAAATTCTATTCATAATTTTGTTGTGTATTTCTGTTTTAGTGTTCCTTAAAAATAATCTTCTAACAAACCTCTGCATCTTTTTTTTTTTTTAATTTTATCCACTGACTTTGCACATAAGTATTTAGGATGGGTTATAAAATGCATGCTGTTTTGAATTTTCTTTAAACATTTACTCCTTTTCTTGAGGAAGGAAGGAACTTTCACAATCCAAATCATAGCCACCATCCACATACTTTTTTAGTCTCAGATTTTAGGATTACAATTTATCGAATGAAGAAATGGTAGTCTTAAATTTTAAAATAAGAAACAGCCACTTCTGATGAGATCTAATAGACTAGGATCAGAGGGAAGGGGAGGAGGACCTCTCTTTTCAGTGGACTGGGAGAGGGACAGAGGTGGGGAAGAGGAAGCTGGGATTGGGAGGGAAGGACAGAGGGAGGTACAGGGGATACAATGTGAATAAACTGTAATTAATAAAAATAAAAATAATTAAATTAAAAAACAGATAAAATTCTGTAGAAAAGAGGATATATTAATTTTTTTGTGCGTTTCAACTTTTTTACCATAATTTTTTTCATTGACAGTTTCTATCTTTCTCTCTCTTTCCTTCTCTCTCTTTCCTTCTCTTTCTTTCCTTCTCTCTCTCTTTCTTTCTTTCTTTCTTTCTTTCTTTCTTTCTTTCTTTCTTTCTTTCTTTCTTTCTTTCTTTCTTTCTTTCTTCCTGTTCTTCTTGTTCTTGCTCTTCTACTTCTTCACAATTTATTTGAATTGTATCCCAGTTGTAGCCCCCTCCCTCATATCCTCTCATACCCACCTGCCCTCTCTTCTTCCCCAACCCCTCTTCCCTAGCCCTCCTCTCCTACTGTCTAACCCTAGCCTATCAGGTCCCATCAGGACTCCTGGATTCCCCTTCCTCTGTGAGCTGGCTAGGTTGCCCCACCAGGGAGAAGTGATTAGGAGTAGGCAAGGAAGTTCATGTCAGAGACTGTCTCTACTCCCATTACTAGGGAACTCACATGGAGACTGAGCTGTCTGTGGGCTACAGCTGAGTAGGGGCTTTGGTTGATGCATCAGTTTCTGCAGTATCCCCAAACTCTGTTTTTTCAGCTCTGTTGTTCTCCTTGTGTAGCTCTTGTCCCCTCCAGGTCCTTTTATATGCCCCCTCTTCTGTAAGACACCCTGTGCTTTGTACAAAGTTTGGCTGTGAGTCTCTGAATCTGCTTGGATGCCTTTCTGGGTGGAGTCTTTTAGAGAGGGTATCTGTGGTAGGCTTATTTTCTAAGAATCCAGAAACAAATGGTAATAAAGCAAAATCAATATCACAGCAAACTATAGGCACATAACACTACAAGAAAAGCCAATGCTATACGTGATTTACATATGCAGTTTCAATGTAGTTACTGTGGATTTGCCACTTACTTAGGAAGTATAATAGCACGTGGTTTGTTTCTGTATGTCCTGTTCTTCTGTCTTACAATTTAAGTTAAATCTCAGTCACAGTGTGAGAACAATCAGCTTTGTCAGATGCCTGCCCTTTAAAATGCTAATCAGAATGTAAAACACCCTCCAAATTACCTGTCACCATGATACATCTGCATCAGTCTCTATATGTGAATGCACATCCATATCTTTAGAGAGATGATGTGAGCTGAAAAATAATTATTTTGTGAGTGATTAACAATGACTCTACTTTAGTCTTGAGTAAAGTACACACTTGAGTAAAGAAACACTGAAGGTTTCTACGAATACTTAATCACTCAAAATCATAAAAATAATATAATCTTGTCTTTTAATTACTGTTCATGCCATTATTTATGTGTCTATAATGAGATTCCTGTCCTCTAAGTTTATTTTAGTATAACTGTGCATTCTTGCATTTCAAGAATGTGTAAACAGATTTTTATTTGAAGCTTTCATTAATATTGTATAGAAATAAATTAATATTGAAAGGGAAATTTCTTTTTCAGGTAACATGTTTTTAAAAATATTTAGTTTTATACAGAGGTGAAGAGTATTACATGAGGCTACTAAAATTTTCAATTTGATTTATAATACGCACATTGTTATATACATACTAATGATTTCAATTTATTGAAATTTATACAAGTTTTGAGGTTACTTAGTCAACAACAATAACACAGATATTTGTTCCCAAGGAGTTATAAAAGGTAATAATGTATATTTTTAAATGGGGCCTAGATTCATCTCATTTCAGTAGCATTAATCATTTTATTATTTCTTTAACACAACAGACATTATAGCTTATTTTTAACTCTACTTTTTTACTGTATAAATCCATGTGTTCAATGTGTCTTAATGTTCTCAATTAAATAATTAAAACAATATATAGTGATTGTGTACTATAAGAGATGAATTATTCTGGGCATGACGTGAATGTACCATATCAATGAAAGAAAAGTAAAAAAAAAAAAAAGTCACTTATTCTCATACTCTCAAATGTAAGTGAATGACTCTCTGAAACAGAAAGTGATATTAATCAGATTGTGTTCAGGGATTAATAGAAATTTATGCTAAACAGTATATAACATATATTTCTAGAATTTAGGTGTTACAATCATTTTTGGAAGAATAAACTTTTAATTCCTGAATAGCTTTATCAGTTTTGTATAATTAAGAGTACATATTCATTAAGACAAACTAATATTTTATACAGGAGTTATTCACTTCAACATTAAAAAGTATGAAGAAATAACATATAGACAAAAATGAAAAATCGTTGTCTAACACTATGTATATTTTGGTATTTGGAAAAACATACAGGCTTCCACACTTAACAGACCTGTCTGCTTCTGAGTTGCTTAATTTTTTTTTAACATTAATTACAGTTTATTCACTTTGTATCTCAGCTGTAGCCCTCTTCCTCATTCCCTCCCAATTCCACCCTCTCTCCCTCATCTCCTCCCATTCCCCGTTCCAAGTCCACTGATAGGGTTAGGTCATCCTCCCCTTTCATCTGACCCTAGCTTAAGAGGAGGACCATGCAGCCAGTCCTGAAGAGACCTGATGAACTAGGTGTCACAATCTTCAACCTAAGGACTACTGTGGAAAAACAGTCTCTCTGTGCTGTAGGTACTTACAGATATGTGCATGCTCATTATGTTTACACAAATAACTACATAAACACCATTGCACATCTCTGGCTTCGTGAGATGTTGAACTTGTTTTCAAAATGAATCACCAAATCCAATTTTCTCTAATGCACAGACCATGACTTACTACAGTCAAAACGCAACTTTGCATACCTGGAAGGATTATTGAAATAGCACTTTAGAGTTCTGAGTAAACCTTTTTAATTATTACAGATCTGCTCTTTTTGCTTCATTATTCAGATCCATATTAGCATCTTAACAGTTTGTTTCTATTGTACTTTCAAGATTATTTTGCAGTAGGATTTTTAGGATATGCTCAACATCCACAATTAAATTATATTGGCAAATATGCTATATCCAGGAATTTCCTAAAGACAAGATAACAGATGTTCATAGAATAACCCCCTATCAGTGAAAATACCATTCTTCCCCAGGAGAAAAAGACAAGTTTCTTTAGAGTCACTTCGTAACATGTTGTCATAATCTTTTTTGCAAGTTGTTTTTTTTTTTTTTTTTTTCAAACAGGATTTAACACCATTGCATGAAATTAATTTATAGACTCCTGGGGTCTTCCAGATTGATTCTGTTTGTAGATAATCAGATAGTAACCAACTTTCACTGTGGTTTAGAAGTCTTTGTCCCAATTCATATAGGTAGGCTAGAATTCAAATTTTTCTTAAATATCTTTTCAGAATGCACATGTATATGTACACTGTATTAATAGTTTGCACTTGGGCAATCATGTAATTAGTTTACACAGTTTGGTGGAAATAGAGTGAAAGGGGAATTCTCAATGAATTAGATTTTCAAACAGGCCTGACTATATAGTATCTTGGAGAAACACTACATGCCTTCCATTGTTAAACGTCCTGAGAATCATTTTTTATAGCCATGTCTTTCAAGTCTACTATCCTATATAGTACTTACTTATAAAACACAAATTAATATAAATATGAGCTATAGTTTTCTGGACAGATATTAATAATGATGATGCCTACATAATAACTTAATTATTATAAGCCAGTTATTATTATTTTTGTAATTAAATTTGTATTACATCTGATAATTTACTGGATGATTTTGTACCTTGGCTTGAGTGAGAGAAATGTCACGTCTGCTCACTCCAGATACGGCGCCCATGAAAGATTAAATTCAAGTGCAATTTAATAAATACATGAATTTGTTGTTGTTATTTAGAGTATCATAGGTGACACGGGCACCTGGGTGGCCAAAAATTGTGCAAAACAGAATATGGGGTATCTTAAGAGAGCTTCATCACTGAAGTGATCCTTGTCTCATCCACCGCTCTTCTCCAAATAAGACATACTAATGACACTTGTTTCATAATTTGGAAATAGATTTATATAATTACAATGTCATCCTGCTTTTTTATAAAAGAAAAATTTTATAAGTGAGCTTATCTAAAAGTATTAGCAGAACTGTTTTGTATAATGTGTATAAGAAAATAATACTAAGACTCATTAAAAACAAAATAATTGACTGACCAAATTGGTAACCCACAAAATCATGCTCAATTTTCTAAGGTAATGTGGAATGGAAGATGATGAAATAGTGGGGTGTTTTTGTTGTTATTGTTTGTTTGTTTCCTTTTGTTTTTTTCTATGTATTTGTTGATTAATTAGTTGGTTATATAATCTCTCAGTTTATTTATTTTCTCAACAGAAATTTTATGAATTTGATAATTAAGTATTCATGTAATTATATGCATGGAAACTGTTTGCATATGTAAAAGCATTGTGCAAAATGTCTGTTATATAATATGGAGTCTTAGTCTGACTGGGAGGAGAACTATTATTCCTTTGCTTTGGATAAACCTTTTCATTAATAAAACAGTATGTACAACCTGTGGTCAACAGAACAGAAACCAGACTTCTATATAACTCTTTCTTAAATCCTGTTTTTCAAATTTTCTTTCTGAAGTTCTGTAAACCAAACAAAATTCCATTATGTTTTATTCTATTTTGATATGTGTTATAAGCTTAATGATCTACTTCCTACATATCAAAAACATTATGATAATATAGATTTGCACAAAAGTATTTTGAAAATACTAATATGAAAATATAAAAATTATTTAATTTTCTATTTAAGGCCTTGTTACTATATGAACTGGGTTGCTGTTTGAAGATATAATGGCAAAACTTAACTATGACTACGACAATGAATGCTGTAAGCGTAGTGATATTGAATTGCCTTCAGCCATGCTGAAAGCCTCTCCTTTATTTTTTATCTTCTTTGGTAGAGTAATTTGTATTTGTAAATTCCTAGCAGGGGTGGTTTGCTGAGCAGTGGCATAATACAGCATATTGTCTCGACTAAATAAAGTCTTGAGCACATTGCAGGTCTGAAATAAATCAGACTAGACACCAATTTGAAGCTATTGAGTATAATCATAGAAGCAATACCATAGAAGATTTCAGTGGTTCTTATTGAGAACTGACTAGTCACCAATGACTCTGAAGCCAAAAATTTTGTAGTTGTAGTAATCATGATATGGTGATAACATTAAAAGCTTTCATAGGAAAAAATTAAAAACAACTATACACTTCTTCATTTATAATCAGTATTGAGACTTATGAAATAAAATACTGAATGCAGCTGATAGGCAGATCATTCTCCATGTGGGTACCTGAATAAGGGAGCTTCCTCTGTCATGGACTCAATTGCCTCTTCTTTGATTACTTGCCCCTGGTGATGTAGCCCTGTCAGGCCACAGAGGAAGAGGATCCAGGCAATCCTGATGAGACTTGATGAGCTAGGACCAGATGGCAGGGTAGGAGGATTAATCCTTTCAGTGGACTAGGGGAAGGGGATAGGGGGAAAGTGAGAGGTAGTCCTGGACTTGGAGAAGTTGGGGTAGTGGAATAAAATCAGGATATAAAATAAATAAAATTAATTTAATTAATAAAACTGAGTAAAAGAAAAATTTCACAGCTCATTCATTGAATGGCATATATGTGTTAGTTTTGTGTATTGAAATGAGTTGACGATAATGATGCTTTTAGTAGGTGGCAAACCATAATAATCATACACATTTTGTATAAGAGGATGGCATTGATGAGACCTGATAGATTAGGATCAAAAGGAAAGGGAGGAGGACCTCCCCTACCAGTGGATTGGGGGAGGGGCATTCAGTGGTGAAGGAGGAGGGAGGGTAGGATTGAGAGGAGAGGAGGCAGGGAGATACAGGGGAGATACAAAGTGAATAAATTGTAATTAATAAAAATTAAAATTAAAAATAGGACGGCATGTTTGGCTCCAGAATCAATTCTTGTTATAAAAAACATTGATATTTTCCTTTCACACTAACTTCATCCATTATAATTATGTTTCTTAAGTGAGAATGTTTATTGAGTTCCTACTGTGTACCAAGGTTGATATCTAAGTTATGAAGATAGTCATTGCTTTTCCTGATTGTACTTTTATTGATCTTCTCAATACATTTGACAGTTGACATATGATTGAGACTAGTTCTACACTGAACATGAGACCCTAAGCAAGCAGGAATAACCACCTTGTTCTGCTGACCCCTAGAGATGCACCAAAAAGGCTCTATTTTATTTTTATTTAAGTACATGTCGGTGTTTGTATGTGCATATTATGTATGTGTGTATGTGTGTTCACTTGTGGGCAGTTATGTGCAGAGGCAAGAACAGGGTGCTGGATGACTAGAGCTTGTTTGTCATGTGCATACAGTCTTGCACAGAAACACATATGTAACCTTATTGACAGGAGTCTACCACAGAGGGCCTCTGAGAGACTCTACCTAACAGTGTAGGAGACCAGATACTAAGACTCAAAACCAAACCTTCAGCAGAGTGCAGGGAATCATATGAAAGAAGGGGGAGTTAGTATGACATGGAAAGGATAGAAGCTCCACAAAGACCAAATATATCTGGGCACAGGGGTCTTTTCTGAGACTGACACTCCACCAAGGACCATGTATGGATATAACCTAGAACCTCTGCTAGGAGGTAGCCTGTGGGAGCTCAGTAACCAATTGGTTTTTTATAGTAAGGGGAACAGGGACTATTTCTGACAGAAACTCAAGGGCAGGCTCTTTGACCTCCCCACAACCCAAGGGCAGAGCAGTCCTGCTAGGCCACAGAGGAGGACTTTGCAGCCAGTCCTGAAGATATCTGATAAAACAGGGTCAGATGAAAGGGGAGGAGGTCCTCCCCAATCAGTGGACTTGGAAAGGGACAGGAAGGAGATGAGAAAGGGAGGGGGGGATTGGGAGAGAATAAGGGAGCGGAAACAGCTGGGATAGAGTTAATAAAATGTAACTAATAATAAAAATAAAATAAATAAAATAAAATTAACATAAAAAAAGAAAATATACATCTTAGAAAAAATAAGTTAAATCAGAATGATTAGATATAAGATAGGAATATAAGTTCAGTAGCACTAATATCTCTGTTATTACAGTTACTCCTATGTGGAACAATTTTATTGAATGCATCACAGCCAAAATTTTTCAATTTAGGACATTAAATTTGTATAATTGAATTTTTAGGCTTTTTGGATTCTTCACTCCTTTTCTCCAACTTTAACCTTTTCATCAATAAAATTACACTTCTGATTAAATTATTAAAAGAAATCTTTGTTACCAAAGCATGCCATGCTAATGTCCAGCATGAGAAAAGGAAAAACGATGTTTATTAACATTAGATTAGAATTTGCCATCTCTTTTATAAATATTATAAGCAGACATCTATAACACATAATAAAACATACAAATATAATATCAAGATACACAAATATTATACTACATAGAGAATAGTGTTACTTTGAGTTCTTCTGTTCTGATTTGTATCCACTTGATCTCCTTAAGTTGTTTTAATGTTCTAGCTAGGACTTCAACTACTATGTTGAAGAGATAGGGAGAAAGTGGGCAGCCTTGCCTTGTCCCTGATTTCACTAGGACTGATTTAAGTTTCTCTCCATTTAGTTTGATGTTGGATATAGGCTTGCTGTATATTGCCTTTACTATGTTTTGGTATGTACCTTGTATCACTGATCTCTCCAAAATTTTAAGCAAGAAGTTAAACACCAACAAAGTATTCCAATTTAAATGGTGCACAGAGCCAAACAATTCTCAACAGAGGAATACTGAATGGCAGAGAAACACTTAAAGAAATTTTCAAAGTCCTTAGTCATCAGGGAAATGAAAGTCAAAACAATCCTAAGATTCTACCTTACACACATCAGAATGTCTAAGAACAAAAACTCAAGTGACAGATTTTAGTATGTTTATCCTATATTATATGTCTAATATCCACTTATAAGTGAGTATATACCATGTGTGTCTTTCTGCTTCTGGGATACCTCAGGACCCTGGGTAAGATGATCAGTCCTCACCCAGAAAGGCAAATGGATTGGAATATGGAAGAGAGAGAAAACAGGGAACAGAACAGGAGACTACCACAGAGGGCATCTGAAAGACACTACCCAGCAGTGTATCAAATCAGATACCGAGACTCATTACCAAACGTTGGGCAGAGTGCAGGGAATCTTATGAAAGAAGTGGGAGAGTGTAAGACCTGGAGAGGACAGGAGTTCCACAAGGAGAGCAACAGAACCAAGAAATCTGGGCCCAGGGGTCTTTTCTGAGACTGAGACTCCAACCAAGGACTATACATGGAGATAACCTAGAACCCCTGTATAGCTGTAGCCCATGGCAGCTCAGTATTTCTACTTGGTTACCTAATAAGGGGAACAGGGACTGTCTCTGACATGAACTCAGTGGCTGGCTTTTTAATCACCTATCCCTGATGGAGGAACAGGCTTACCAGGCCACAGAGGAGGACAATGCAGCCAGTTCTGATTCGACCTTAAAAGCTAGGCTCAGATGGAAGGGGAGGAGGACTTCTCCTATCAGTAGAGTTGGAGAGGGGCTTGGGAAGAGATGAGGGAGGGAGGATGGGACTAGAAAGGAATGAGGGAGGAGGTTACAGCTGGGATACAAATTGAATAAACTGTAATTAACATAAAAGAAATACAAAAATAAAAAAAATAAAAACTCAAGTGACAAGACATGCTAGAGAGTTTGTGGAGAAAGGAGAACTCTCCTCCATGGCTTGCGGGAAGGTAAACTTGAACAACCACTTTGGAAATCAATCTAGCACTTTTTCAGAAAATTAGGACTAGTGTTACCTCAAGATCCAGCTATACCACTCTTGGACATATATCCAAAAGATGTTCAACCATATAATAAGGTCATTTGCTCAACTATGTTCATAGCAGCTTTATTCAGAATAACCAGAATCTTGCGACAACCAAGGTGTCCCTCAACCAAGGAATGGATTTACAAATTATGGTACATTTTCACAATGGAATACTGCTCAGCTATTAAAAACAAGGATATCATGAAATTTTCAAGCAAATGGATGGAACTAGAAAAGATCATCTTGAGTGAGGTAACCCAGAAGCAGAAAAATTCACATGGTATATACTCAATTTTAAGTGTATGCTGCCTTGTAATGTAGGTTAAACACTAAAATATACAGTCCTAAAGAAGTTAAAGAACAAGGAGGACCCTAGGGAAGGTGCTTAATCCTCATTCAGAAGGGCAAACAGGATACACATGGAAAGTAGAGAAAAGTCAGGAAACAGGACAGGAGCCTACCACAGAGGGCCTCTGAAAGACTCTGCCCAGCATGATTTTGAAGCAACTGCTGAGATTCATAGCCAAACTTTGGGCAGAGTACAGGGAATCTTATTGAAGAAGAGAGAGATAGAAAGGTCTGGAGGGGACAGGAGCTCTACAAGGAGACCAACAGAGCCAAAATATCTGGGCCCAGGAAACCCCTGCAGAGATTGATGAATCAACCAAGAACATACATGGAGAGGACCTAGACTACCTGTTCAAATGTAACTTATGGGCTGCTTGATCTCCATGGGTGTTCCCTAAGAAGCAGAAGAGCCGGTCACTGGCATGAACTTGGTTGCCTGATCTATGATCACTTTGCCATTAGTAGGTTGCCTTACTAGGCTACAGAGAAAGAGGATCCAAGCAGTCCTGATGAGACCTGATAGGCTAAGGTTAGATAGCAGGGAAGGAGGATCTCACTCATCAGTGGAGGAGACTAGAGCCAGGATACAAAATGAATAAATAACAATGATAATGACAATAAATAAAATATGTATATAAAAAAGCACATTTTGAAAGTGGTTAAAAATTAAAAGGTCTAGTTAGCTACATTATTACTAAATATGAAACAGAGTTTGCATTTCATACACAAAATAACTTTTTTATTCAGTGCTGCCTGTGAACTCTTGTTAATAATGCATTTGCTTACTTGGGAATTTTATTCACCATGGGCACATCTTTCTGTATTTTTATATCTTAGTAAATCCCAATACCACTGTTTGCACATAGTTTACAATCTTGTCATAACCTGTAGGTCATGATGCAAACATATTTTCAGCGCTTACCCTTTCTCTTTCTGTGCTTACCTGAATTTCACCTCTTGCATACATTGTCTTACAGAAAGGCTTTGGGCTTTTATTTTATGTATTCTGCATAAAACTGCTGCTTCACAGGCAACTGTCCCTTTATTGCCTACACGCTGGCTGGCTCTAGGAACCTCACTGTTGCCACATTTTTTAGTCCTTAAGGTTATTTGTTTAATGGTATATATTCTTTTAGTTCTGCTGAACACTGCTATTTATGATGCTTCTCTTAGTTGAACTGTCACATAGCTTCCCAAAGATGAGTTTGGGGTTAGAAAAGAAAAAGTTTGAAAACAAGTGAAATGATAATAAAAACATGCTCTTTAAATAAAATTTTATTGGTGAGGAATCAAAATAATTTTGGTCTGTGTTCAATACAGGCTATGTAACCTTACCCTGTCACTTGACACAATGTTCTTCTGGGTCTCCTCATAGCTCTTCATGTTCTATGCCTGTGAAATAATATTTCTTTCTGCTCATGTTGATATCTATGCTCTTTTACTCAATTTTCTTTCTTTTTTTTTTTTTACTCAAATATTTTCAAACAAAAATATTTGAGTCAGTTGTGAACTGTTTTGTGGAATACTGTAGTCAATGCCTGAGAAATTATCTTACACTGAGTCTATTCAATTCATTTTAACTCTAATTTCTTTTTAAAATCTAGCAGTGTAAGCAATATGAAGACTAAATTATTCAATGTTTTATAAGTGTTTAAATCCATAGAGCTGTTTTTTATATCTTTTAGTTTTTCTCCTTATAAGTTTCCAAGGATTTCAATTATGAGAGAGTTGTTCAGCAAAAGGTAACTTTTGGTAGCAAAGGGAGCATACAAAGGCTTCACAGTGAGAGTCCATAAATATTTTTTAAACAGTTTCTATGTTCTTCTCTTATAACAATAAGAAGCAAATTACATGTATTTAAAGTAATTACATATGTGAAAACTTGAAAAGAATTTAGCTATTTTAATTTTATAATGTACCATATATACCAAATTGCTATCTCTTTTGAATCAAATGCTTACGTCTCATTCTACATGATTCAAGGCACAACTGTAGTCAAAATAATAATTCCATAAAATTAGAGTGTAGACATATATACATTTGAAATACATAATAAAATGAAATTATAATGTTATAGTGAAATAATACAGGAACATATATTTGAATATTTTAAACATTTCTTAATAATTCATGAGGAACTATTTCAATGTTAATGTATACTTTAAATACAAAAATCATACTACATATCATTGAGTTTAATAAGAAGAACTAGAACCTACAATTTATTGTTTTTGATAATTATAATATTAAAATGAAGTAAAATTTATTTTTTTGGTATCAAACATAATTACTGGTTCAACTTTGTGGCTATCTTTGAACAATGTGATGACTGAAGACATACTACAAACTGTAAATGTATCAACTGCTTTATCATACAGCTTGGCTTATACCAAAATAAATTATTATTGTCAGCTTGACACTAGTTACCAAGTATCTTTCTAGAACACTACAGATAACTATTTAAGGAATAAATTAGTCTTCATTGTTGATTGATACATATTAAAATATATACTCAGAGAACTCTAGACAAGGTTTCATCACAGAAAAGGTGAAGAGCATAGTGAAAGTGTACATTGGGTAGATTGATACATGACTGAGTGAGACACCTTGTGTTGCCGAAACTCTAAGCATAAAATGCATAGGGACATGGGCCTCCTGAATAAAAAAACAAGTTCACAGAGGGTGGCTTTGACAGTTCCTGAGCTCAAAGAACACATTAATATCCAAAAAAAATTCATTTAAATGGATGAAATGAACAAGATCTCAGGCAAGCATTAACATACTGTAATAAAGGCATAGCTTTGGAAACCTCACGCCTGAAGGAAATCTTGTGAGTCTGATTTCAATGGAAAACAGTCAAAAATATTGATGAAAAATGTATATACATAGTTGTAAAAACAAGAAAAAAAAACTACATTGGTTTAGGCTACTTCCTCTGAATTTAAGGGTGTTTTTTTTGTTGTTGTTTATTTGTTTGTTTGTTTTTCCTATTTGTACACCTAAAAGACCTAAGCACAAAGGAGGACACTGTGTAAGATGCTCAGTCCTCATTCAAAAAGGCAAACAGGGTAGACCTCAAAAGATGGAGAAATCAGGGAACAGGACAGGAGCATACCACAGAGGGCCTCTGAAATACACTACCCAATAGGGTATCAAAGCAGATGCTGAGATTCAACCAAACTTTGGGCAGAGTGCAGGGAATCTTATGAAAGAAGGGGAACTGCAAAGACCTGGAGGGGACAGGAGCTCTACATGGAGAGCAATAGAACCCAAAATCTGGGCCCAAGTGTCTTTTCTGAGACTGACCCCCAATCAAGGACCATTCATGGAGATAACCTAGAACCCATGCACAGATGTAGCCCAGGACAGCTCAGTGTCCAAGAAAGTACCCTAGTAAGGGGAACAGGGGCTGTCTTTGACATGAACTCAGTGGCTGACTCTTTGATCACCTCCCCTTAATCTGGGAGCAGCCTGACCAGGCCCCAAAGAAAGACAATGCAGCCAGTCCTGATGAGACCTGATAGGCTAGGGTCAGAAAGAAGGAGAGGAGAATGTCCCCTATCAGTGGACTAGGGGAGGGGCACAGGAGGAAAGAGGGAGGAAGGGTGGGATTAGAAGGGGATGAGGGAGGGGGGTACAGCTGGGATACAAAGTGAATAAATTGCAATAAATAAAAAGAATTTAAAAGGTTAATTTATCTTCAAGTTGAACTGTTTAGGCATCATGATTTAATTAACAATCTGATGATGCCAACAGCATTACTTCATTGAGGCACTGACGTAAGTATTGACAAGTGCATGAAGGACTGTAGTTATGTTTTTCTTTTTTTATAATTTTATTTTTTCCTTATCAGTTACATTTTATTAACTCTGTATCACAGCTGTATCCCACTCTCTCATTCCCTCCCAATCCCACCCTCCCTCCCTCATCTCCACCATGCCCCTTTCCAAGTCCACTGATGGGGGGGACCTCCTCCCCATTCATCTGATCCTGTTTTATCAGGTATCTTCAGGACTGGCTGCAAAGGCCTCCTCTGTGGCCTAACAGGACTGCTCCTCCTTTGGGGATGGGGAGGTCAAAGAG
>REGO01000189.1:3364008-3400147 GCA_010120015.1 Rhombomys opimus
AAAAGCCAAAAAAAAAAAAACAAAAACATATTAGGTATAGCTGATTAAGCTGCCAGGTTGTGTTTTCTACAATGTGGCATACATATACGTATAGTGATACAGAGATAGATTGGTAGATAGATAGACAAATAGATAGAGATATATACATACATACATACATACATGCATGCATATGGGGCATTGTACTTATGGCCTGTTTTTCAAGCTAACCTGAGACTGAATCAAAATAACATGATAGAAATAAAAGATAATGGAACTATCATGTCTCAGGAATCTTCACGTACAACATAATTCACTATTTTACTGCATGTGTTTTTAGTATTTGCAGTATATAAAGCATAAAATAGTATTACAAACTATTTTATCCATAGGCCATTTACTATTATGATCATGTTATTAATGCACAGGATTGTGTGTGTGTTCTTCTAACAGGACTTGCAGCCTGTGAATATTTCTGCACTTATGTAGCCACAAATATTTACTGAAAGGTGGGACACAAATATGGTTATATAGGATAAACTGAAGTCATGTAGAGTTGGTGACTGATCTCCCAGAAACATTTCTCTAAGGATAAGAGTTTGATTTTATAGGTCAGAACTATTTCTTACCAGTGGTGAGGCCTTTGGGCCCTAGAAGAGATTTGGTTGGAGGAACTGCTTGTAATTGCCTTGAGCAGGGGTAGGGTTTGTGGCCTTCAAAGAGAATGTGTGTGTATATATA
Source organism: Rhombomys opimus (assembly GCA_010120015.1). NCBI lineage: Eukaryota > Metazoa > Chordata > Mammalia > Rodentia > Muridae > Rhombomys > Rhombomys opimus. The sequence continues at coordinate 3,364,729 of REGO01000189.1, forward strand.
TTTGTTGGATAGAGCAAACTCTAAAGACCAGCTTCAACCATTTTACATATATAATTTCAGTGGATGGAAAAAATGTCAAAGACTGAGCTCCAACAACTCTGTTTTTTTTTTTTTTTCTCCCATTGCTTAAATATTACAGTAAACTTTTTCAAGCACTACAAAAATCGTTCTTTGGTTTCATTCTGCTTTATTTTACGGAAACTGTTACAATGAGTGTATGCAGAAAGACATGTTCCCCAATATCCTCATTCGTTTATCTAAACAGTATTAATTTATGAAAGGTCATCTTCATAAAGTGCAGGAAAATTGTTTAAATGAGTGGACTGTCTCTCAGAGACAACCACACCAGATGATAGGGAGTGAGGGTCTCCCCATGTCCAACTGCACATTCCAGATATAGGAGGATTATGGCAATGGCAAACATGAGAGGGTACAGCAGCAGGAAGAAGCAATCTGGAGTCGAGGCCCCCAGAGCGATGGCTTTCCAGTGTACAACCATCACAGCTGTGCTCACTTGCCCACTGCTGTCTCTTGCCTGGCATCTGCCAACTTGCAACATTATTAGGATTGTCTTCAGTATATGTATGTGTTTTTTTTTTTTTTTTGTTAATTAAAAGTTCACTTCACATAAACAACTAAATAGAATATATATGATTCTTATTTCTTGGGTAAATACAAGTTTTACTCAAAACATATTTTTCCAGCATTACTCTTCTATATTTGAAAGATTTTTTAATCCAATATTTTTAAACTTAAAACAAAAACAAAAACATCTTTCTTCATCCATCAGTTAAAGTGGATGCTTACCTAGAAATTTATGTTTCCCTGGCTTTGCAGCCTATGTTTCAAATCTATTTTTAGCAAAAATAACTAAGTTTTGTCCTTTCTCATAAGTAGAAATTGTTTAACATTGTTTTGTGTCATACAATGTTTTGATAAATAGTATCTTTCTATTCATTTTTGTTTTATGCTCCAATGATCTATGTATGTATGTATTATTTTTATTTTATTTTTTAATTAATCTATTTTAAATCATATTATATTCTGGTTGTAGCCCCATCCCTTCTCCCCTGCTAGCCCCAAACTCCTTTTCTCCCTTCTCCCCCCTTGTCTATACTTCAGAAAAGGGGAGCGCCTTTTCCACCCCAGCACATGAAGTTGCATCAAGACTGAGCATGTCCTCTTTCCCTGTGGCCAGCCAAGGCAGTCTCATCAGGGAGAAGTGATCAAAAAGCTAGCAAGTGAGTCCAAGTTCCATGCAGTCCCCACCTCCCTTACTACATGAAGGTTAAACTGCCAATCTGCTACACTGTTTTAGAGGGCCTAGGTCCAATTCATGCATGGTCCTTGGTTGATGCTTCTGTCTTAGCACGTTGCTCTTTTATTTATTACATACAGATGATTTTGCCCTTTTCAGTCTCAGATGAAATTTGTCTGAATAAGTTATTAATTTTCTTTGTTTTTTGAGGAATGTATATTAATCATCCATACTTGTACCAACTCCTTTTATACACTTTAATTACAAATGCATATTTCTTCTTTTGCCAAGCTAGACTTTCAGTGTATATGCACTTGGGACAGATCTATAAGGATGAATGACAGACTAGCTGTTTAGCTGAATGAAGAATATAGGGCATATATATTTACCTTATACCAGATAAATATACACATTTATAATTTATTTTAAACATTTTACTTTGATCTTTAATCATGTGCACTCATGTGTGTCTCTGTGTGGTCTCATTTATGTAGGTTTATCGGTGTTGATACGTGTTTATGGCATGTGTGTGCAAATGGCCAGGGTGGAGTCTTTAGGGCTGAGGTTGCATTTTGTGAGCTGGCAAATGAGGGATCTGAAAACAGAGCTCAGGTAAACTGGGAGAACAGAAGTATTCTTAATACGGTCCATCCAAAACACATGGCACACAACTTTGTAGCGCATCTTGTGAGTACTGACCAACTGCACAAGGGAGGCAGGAAGGGGTCACTTGTCTCCTTTAGATCCACTACAACCTGTTAGTCTTATTCTCATACCATTAAAGTTTCCATTATAATAGAAAAGTACATTAAATATTGTCTCCATTTATAATCAAAATTACTATAATCCAAGATTTCTTTCTTTAATGATGCACTTTTTAATGCTATTTTTTCTTTTAAATTTATTTATTATGTATTACTTTTTATTTGTATCCTGGCTGTAGCCCCCTCCCTAGTATCCTCACTGTGCTGCTCTCCCTCCCTCTTCTCCCCCTATGCCTTTCCCCTAGTCCATTGTAGGGGAGGTCCTCCTCCCATACTATCTGACCCTAGCCAATCAGGTCTCATCAGGACTGGCTCCCCTCAGGGGGAGGTGATCAAAGAGGCTGCTACTGAGTTCATAGCAGAGATAGTCCCTGCCCCTCCTACTAGGCAGCCCCCATGGAGACTGAGCTGCCCATGGTCTACACCTGAGCAGAGGATCTAGGTCCTCTCCATGTATGAGCCTTAATTGATTCATCAGTCTTTGCAGGCCTCCTTCAGCCCAGATTTTTGGCTTTGTTGGTCTCCTTGTAGAGTTCCTGTCCCTTCCAAGTTTATGTTTCTGCCTTCTTCCATAGGATTGTCTGCATTCTACCCAAAGTTTGGCTATGAGTCTCAGCATGTGTTTTGATACCCTGCTGGGTAGAATCTTTAAGAGGCTCCTGTGAAAGGCTCCTCTCCTGTGTTCCCTGTCTTCTCCCACTTCTGATGTCTATCCTGTTTGCCCTTCTGAATCAGGATTAACTATCTTCCCTAGTTGTTCAGCTTCTCTAGGAGTATAGATTTTAGCATGTTTATTCTATATTATATGCTTAATGTCCAGTAGTAACTGAGTATATACCGTGGGTGTCTTTCTGCTTCTGGGACACCTCACTCAGGATGATCATTTCTAGTTCCCAACATTGGCCTGTAAATTTCATGGTTCCCTTGTTTTTAATTGCTGAGTAGTAATCCATTGTGCAAATGTCCACAGTTTCTGTATCCATTCCTCAGTAGAAGGACTCTAGGTTGTTTACAGATTCTGGGTATTATGAATAAAGCTCCTATGAACGTAGTTGAGCAAATGTCCTTGTATGATTGAGCATCTTTCAGATATCTACCCAGGAGTGGTATGGTGGAATCTTGAGGTAGCATTATTCCTAATTTTCTAAGAAAGCACCACATTAATTTTCAAAGTGGTTGTACAAGTTTATATTCCCACCAGCAATGGAAGAGGGTTCCCCTTTCTCCACAACCTCTCCAGCATGTGTGAGTTTTTTATCTTTGCCATTGTGATGGGTGTGAAGTGGAATCTCAGATTCGTTTTAATTTGTACTTCTCTGATGACTAAGGACGTTGAGCATTTCTTTAAATATTTCTCTGTGTTTCGATATTCCTCCGTTGATAGCTCTCTGTATAGCTCCATACCCCATCTTTTAATTTGATTTTTGGAGTTTTGATTTTTTGGAGTTTTGATTATATTGTGTTGTTGTTTTAAGGGGGTAGAATCTTTAGCAGGCGGGAGCCTCACTGGCAGACACTGGTATCTAAAGCTGTGCCTTTAATGGTTGCTCTTGCACTTGTTCTCAGCTACACATTTTGCTTTAGACTCTTCATGTCGAGAAAGCTGCACATGTGTCCCCACCATTTGTTCCCGCTATGAGTGTCCAAGGCCCTGAGTCCATGAGGCCTGAGGCCTGTTGGAACTAACGAACTAAGCTTTCTTTCCCTTAAGTTATTTCTTTCCTGCATTTTGTTTCTACTGATTAAAAGCAACTAATGCAAGTGTGGTCCCCTTACACCTGCAACACAGAAAACAGTATTCATTTTGTCTGCTTCCAAGTTCTGTTTGAAATGTGTTTCATCTCTAATGAGATGTACATTAGATGTTCCTAATATGATTTCTAATATGCTTATTCTCAGCTTGGCTTTTCACTCTTGATTTTCTAGCAAGCTTAGCTGCTTTCACAGGATTCTAATTCATATATTTGATTTTTCAATATTGTTACATAATTTAAATTTAAAAGAAATAACCTTGACCAGTAATATTCAGTCAAGCATCATGCATAGAAGTGCAGTGGGTAAATGTCACCAATAAGAATTGCTCAGCTTTGTCAGAGTCACATGGTCCAAATGTCCTACCTGTGACCTGCTATTGACATGTGTTACAGTTTGTAATTGTAGATATTACTGTTTTCTTTATAGAATATGTGCTTTAATAAAGTAGTAATATATATACGTGTATGTGTGTACATTCACATATATGTGTGTATATATTCTATGCATATATTCATATATATTCATACATGTATATATTCACACATGTATATACACACATTTATATATATATATATATATATATATATATATATATATATATATATATCTTAACTATTCCAGAATGGCATAACTACAAAGTAAATAACAAAATGATAAAAGTAATATGTAAGTGAATTTATTTCCAAGTAACAAAATTTTAGAAATCATCTTAATTTTTTCCTCATTTTTAATATTCAATAATTTTATACATACATTCACTGTGTTTTGATCAGACATGCCACGTATTCTCTCTCAGGCAATTCCTTCACTACCACTCTCTACTTCTCTACGTTTTCATCACAACTTCACATGCTTAAAAAACAAAACAAAAGGAAACGGAAAACTATTGAGTCCATTTAGCACTGTGTGCATGTGCCTGCATTTAGAATCATCTGCTGGAGCACTGATGACCTCTCCTGTGCTACATCCATAAAGAATCGCCCTTCCTCAGCAGTAGTCATTTGCCAATTGCTCCTCTTCTCGTGGTGGGACTGCCTGCCTACCTCTAGCCTTCACACTAGAATTTAGCGACCTTGACCCTGCCTATGTCTTCTGGGACTACAGAATTGTCATTTCAATGTATATGTTAATATATCAAAGGAACGTATAATATCACAGAAATATTACAAAAATATGTATTTTAATGTACCATTTTATTTCGTTATATCGAACACTTAGAAACAGGACATGAATGGCTACGGTCACAGGAAAGGTTTCTTGTGTAATTATTTACCATTTTTGAATAAAAATTGAAAATATGGATCCTCTAGAAATTACTGCTTCTTCCAATTTTCACAAAATGTACCTCTCGTTTTTCTCATATTTCAATAGGTATACTAATCTGTCATTTGCATTATCAGTCCCTTAATAGTAATTTAGTTATTACTGAGAAAAATCTTACTGAATACTGAATGGTATTTTATAGAACACAAACAAACTTTAAACTTGAGGACATAACAAACAAGTATGTTTCTCTGCCCTCTGTCACATTTTCTTTATTTTTTTGAGCTTGTCCAGCTGAGACTAGACTTGTACAGGGTCTGGATGAGTTAAGTGTGAACCACGTAAATTCAATATGTAAGAGATAGCAGAGATGGCTGTTAGCAGAGGAATGCATTTAGATAATTTATAAAGAATTTTAGTTTGATGACCATGAAAAATACAAGCTGTGCTATATTGTGATAAACCTGACATTTTTGGCATCAGGCTAAGATGAATTTTCCACTCAAAAAATTCAATGACATGCTTCTCTTTTTCCCTTTATTAAGAAAAGAAACCAGAAATTTTCTTGGCTTGCACTTTGTAGATTAATTACATGCATGATGTTTTGGCTCAATTCTGTGCATTTTAATAGACCTATTATCCTTTTCTACAAGATAGAAATATAGTAGATAAGAAAATACCCTACACTGAGAAAACACCATTTTAATGGTTCAGATTCACTTTCAAGGGATGAATTACAACTTGAGAAAATGGAAGCTCTGCTTGCTCTTGAAGTTTATTTAAAATACGTCATTTAATATCTCATAAGGATATTCATGGTGCCACTTAATATCTCACCTGTATATATACAGACTTGTAGGAAAGCATCATATTGCTTGTCTTTGAAGCATGACCATTTGAAAATTATGATAGCAGTTTTCAGGCAGATTTTTTTTTTTTTTTTGGAGACCATAAGATTGCTTTCTCATTAGTACATTTAAACTTTCATTATAATACTATGGATAGGCCACATGTATAGAGGAGGATCTCACAAGGCTTATTTCTAACTCAGAAACTGTTGATAGTTCTTGATATATAATAATAGATATATTGACCATATTTCTGTGGAGAGCCATAGACACGGGCAACACTAATAATATGCATAAATAATATGAATAATATGAAAAAAAGAAGAAGACATGAGGTGTGTTGGAAAGAATCTAGGAGGAATTAGAGGAGGAAATATCAAGTGGATTTTTAAATTTTATTGAATATATGTATTAAATTTTTGATATAAATAAAAATTGAAACCAGGTGTGATGGCACATGCCTTTAATTCCAGCACTTGGGAGGAAGAGGCAGGTAGAGCTCTGAGAGTTTGGGGCCAGGCTGGTCTACAAAGGGAGTCCAAGACAGCTAGGGTTATTGCACAGAGAAAACCGGTCTCAAAAAAAAAAACATAAATAAGTAAATAAATAAATGAGAGACAAAGAATATGTAGCATTCAAACTGTGGTAATTGTAAATTCCAACCTTGGTTGTTTAAAGGTTTTTGAATAGTCCTTTAAATGGCTATATTAAAACATCAAAAATTATTTGACTAATTATATATATTATTTTTTAGTTTAACTTAAGGGATTGATTTGACAGACTGAATGACCATAGTTCAAGATCACTTGATTCATAATTATAAATACTTTGTACTATAAAACATGTCAATCACTCAGTATTGTACATCAGGAGTAGATTAAAATATGAAATCAATGCCCTTGTTTTAGGATGTGTGCAATACCATCAAGGTAGTCACACTGATGATATTTTCCATTTTCATGCAACAGTCATTGAACTTAATTTAACACCTATAAACTGACAAGACCCACTTGTTTCTCGTTATGGAATCCCTAGCAATGATACTTGTGGTCCATTAATTTCATTAGATAAATGGCAACATTTCTCTGTGAAAGATCATTATGTAACTATTCCATTTATCTTTGCTAAAGCTATATAATCTGGTATGTATGCAAGCTACTTTACATGCATCATATCATATAAAGCATACACTATCTCTGGTGTATTATTATTTAATCTTTTAGAAAAGACCTTGAAAGTTAAGACTAAGTTAAAGTTAAAATTAAGCTAAGTTAAAATTAAGACTTGCTCATTTACACCAAAAAGATATGAGAGGTCTAAGTTACAAAAAATTTGCACTGTGTTTATCTTCTCTACAGGCTAAATGTTTGCACCCAGTTTGTGTATAAAATTATTTTTAATGTTTTTGTTTGTGTCTTCCAAATATTACTGTGTAAAAAAAATGAGAATAACAGAAGGAAGTTAAAAAGCAATGTTGAAATCTTCACCATGTATAAAATTTCTGTTGTACTTTTAGTACACTCAAATGTTGCGATTTTGAGAGCAAAACCAAATATAGCTACTTAATTCCTTAACAAAACCTGGAGGGTTTTTTTTTTTTTTTTTTTTGTGCCTGAATACATAGGTGTCTCTGAGGATGACTAGGAAAACAGTACAGAAATAACTTAGTCTGTCATGTGATGGAGAGATCAAAAGTTTAAGGCAAATAAATTAAAATCTTAGAACAAGAAGGTTTGGAGGTGCCTTAGGCAAGGTTCAAGAGAAACACTTTAAGAAAATGCAACCATTAGGGACTGAGAGTGAAAACTATGACAGTTGTATGACTTAAACAGATGTCTCTGCTTCTCCTAGGAACAAGAAATGTCTCCTAATCTGCTTACATTTTTGCATCAAAAGTCAAAGTTGTCAAATGTAACTTCTATGCTTGTCATTTGCATCAGCTAGACTGTGATCAAGCAATATACTTAGTAGTTTATCCTCCCACCTTAGAGTTTGTCAGCTTTAAATCTTCTGCAATATATCAGAAAGTATATATACAGAAAGTAGTTAGTGAATGATTTTTGGTACATCTGTTGTGAAACTCATTTTCCTTTCCTTTCCTTTTATTTTATTTTAATATTATTTTGGCTTCAAAATATGGAGATGCATAAGCTGACATGTGGAAAGAGTCACTGTAGCATTCTTGGGTTATACTGGAGACAGTGTATTGTAATGCTTGTGTGAGACAAACTCCATGCAGAAGTTACACAAATCTTGAGTCATGTTTGTTTTTCTTGAATTTGTTTGTTTGTTTGTTTGTTTGTAAGGAAGAATCTCACTGCAAATGTCGTGCTTCACCCTTGTGTTTTGGTCTCTTCCCTTAATTATTAATAAAGTGTGTTTCAATTGTCATTTGTCACATATGGAAATGCAATAAGGAAGAATTTCTTTCTTTTTTACTGAAAATGGATTCTCTCATATAATACATTCTAACCGGTTTGTCCTTCCTTTCCTCCTCCTCCTAGCTCCTCCCTTACTACTCCCCTTCCCACTCAGATTCTTTGATCCCCTCCTCTAGTTGGAATAGGCTGTTATCTCTTGGATAACAGCCAAACAGGTAAAACAAGATACATTGAGAAAAGGCAAAAGTCTTCCTTTAGAGTCTGGATAAGAGAACTCAAAAAGAGGAAAAGCATCCCAAGAGAAGGCAAACTAGTCAGAGCAACACGATTCCCATTGATAGGAGTCTCAAAAACACATCAAACTAACAGACATAACATGTATTCAGAGTACCTGGTGAAGATACATGAAGACCCTGTGCTTCCTGCTTATTTTCTGTGAGCCCATGTTATCCCTGATTAGTTAATTTGGTCACCATGCTATCCTGCTGTCCTCTATTCCATTTGACTCCTATACCTTTTCCTCTTTTTTGTCTGGGGAGTTCCCTGATCTCATAGGTGAAGGACCCTATGGAAACCTCAAACTTAGACTCACTCTCTACATCATATCCGGTTGTGGGTTCCTGTACCTACTCCCCTCTGCTGCCAGAACAAACCCCTCTAATGATGATCAGACATGGCAGCAATCCTAGGTCTTTGGGCCATCCAGACCTTGGCTTCTGGTCATGGAAGCAGTGTAGTGCACAGTCTCCTTCTCGTAGAGTTGCCCTCAATTTAAAGTGACTATTGCTTGGCCACTACCAGAAGTTCTGTGTCAATATTGTTCCAGAATGTCTTGCAGACAGGACTTATTATAATTGGAAGTTTTTTTTTTTTTTTTTTTTTTTTTTTTTTTTTTTTTTTGCCTGGCTAGAGCCGGATTTCATTTTCTGTAGCCTCTAGAGTAGCTTCTCATCCCAAAGGGACTAGGCTGTAGAGTTGAAGGCTCCAGGCACTTTCCAGCTCGACATCTCTATGTTCAATAAGCAATTTTGGAATTTGTCATAGGCAATGATGGGGCACCACTCTCAGTTTTCAGAGGGCACCCTTCTGTCTCAGCATCAGCCAGGTTGTTTATACTGATCTCTACAGAAAACTCTTAGACAACCAATCAACAGAATGCAACTTATTCCCACCACATAAAGCCTTGCCTGGCTACAAAAGAAGGCTAGTTCAGACTTTTTATCCTCCATCTCTAGGATTCCTCACTAAGGTCACCTTCATAAAGTCATTTTCAGGAAGTTTCCATCATACTAGGTTTTTACATTCCTTACCAAGTGCCCAACCCCAAATTCCAGCTGTCTCCCCACGTACTGTCTTCCTCCACCCCTCCAATCTGACCTGTCTCACTCCTATCCTTACCTTCCACTCAAAAAATGTATTTCAGTTCTCCTTCCCAAGAAGATTCATGCTTCTCCTCTATAGCCCTCCTCTTTACCTAAGCTCTCTGGGTCTGTGGACTATAGCTTTGTTATTATTTAATTTAAAGCTAATATCTACTTATAGGTGAACACATAACATATTTTCCTTTCTGGGTCTGGATTTCCTCATTTAGGATGTTTTTTTTATTTTATTTTTTATTTACTTTTTATTTATTTTTTATTTTATTTTTTATTTTTATGTTATGTTATTTTTATTTTATTTTTATTTTTGCTATTTGTGTCCATTTCCCTGCAAATTTCATGATATTTCTTCAATAGCTGAGTAATAAGCACTCCATTGTGTACATACAACGTATATTTTTTTTTATCCAGACTTCAGTTGAGAGACTTTGTTTCCATTTTCTGGTTATTATAAAAAAGCTGAAAGTTGAGCAAGTTTCCTTACAGGAGGATGGAGCTTCCTTTGGGTTCATACCCAGGAGAGGTATAGCTGGGTCTTGAGGTTGGATGACTCCCAGTTTTCTAAGGAGTCATAATTATTGATTTCCATAATGGCTGAATGGGTTTGTACTTGCATCAGCCAAGGAGGAGTGTTAACCCTGGTTCTCATCCTCGTAGCATAAGCTGTCACTTGTTTTGTTGATTCTAGCCATTCTGCTGGGAGTAAGATAGAACCTCAAAGTAGTTTTAATTTGAATTTCCCTGATGACTAAGAATATCGTCAACCATTTGAGATTCCAATATAGCACAATAGATAAACTGTGTAAGGAACAAGGTTTTACTGAAAGTGACTAAATGTAGGCACACCAGAAAAAGTGCTAGCCATACTTCTGTGAGAAAGGCTTATCCAATGTGTGCGTGTATGAGCCAGTATTTTATTTATACAAAGTAAAAACAAAGCTGGATAATCTTGTGCTTTTCCCAATTTTAAGCAACAAAATAAGTCTGGGTCTAGCTTTCTTTTAAAAATTATGTTTTTTTTTTTCTTTTTTTTCCTATTGAAGTTTTGGCATTGAAAATGAGATGGAATGTTAGAGAAAACAGGATAATGAGCTATCATCATTTTGAATTGTTTAGTAAGCCTTCAAGTCCATTAAGAAGTTTGAATGAAATAATGTAGGAATCACTGCAGAATTTTAAAAATGGGAGAAAATAACATGTGATCATTGTATTGTATCCTTTCGCATTTGGCAATATTGGAGAACACTACAGCTTTTATTCTCTCATTAGTTTTCAAGATTGCATCTGGACTGCATATATATTATACTTTTTCCTGAAAATGTTGCTTAGTTTACTTTATTCTATTTCTTCACTTGGATGTGGAAATTTGACATTTTTAAGGCATAGCCAGTCTCTGTTTAATTTTCTTTCTTATTATTCTCATTTCAAACCTTCATACCCAAGTTTATGATTCGTGCCTGACCTGACAATTTCTGATCAACAATCTGATCACTACACTTGCATTGGATATCTTCTATAACCAACACAATAAGAATATTATCAATATGTGCCATTATGAAACTATCTTGTCCTTGGTCTCAAGCCACACCTCTATTCTCTGAGATTTAATATGTCCTTCTTTCTGTTCCACTCAACAACTTACTCTGTCCAGCCTTCTTTAGGCCATAAGTCTCCTGGGTACCAGCCAGGAAATGGAATGCAGCCTCTTTCTGTCTTCATTCTTTCCCTTTGTCACTCAGCCCTACTCATGGCCTCCCTGATATTTGAAATTCTAAAAGACTTTTCACTTGTAAGTCTCTAAACTTGATAACTTAGTCAGCATAAAACATTTGGAAAATGCATATTATATTCCAAGTCTGTGTTCCTGACATTTTCTATTATTGGAAAAGTCTGAAATATACCTTTTAAAATCTCAGCCATCCTCTTGTGCTGAGGTTTTCACCAAAATGTAAATGCCTTTCCCCTTTGATCACCTGTGTCACTTTCTTAATATAAATCATACTCTTGGCTTACATTTTTGATGACTAAATCTTGCTGCTATGAGATGCTTATAAAGGAGAATGAGTCTGCCTTTATGTGACAAGCACAGTATTTCACGGATATCTGACCTTTCTCCTGGCATAAGGTCATAGACTGAATCATAGCCAGCAGCATAAATTGCTATGGATTAGACAACAGAATTTAAAAGTATGTGTTATGTAATATCTTTCAAATTATCTACCAGATTCAGAAAACTGTTCTTTAATTTAACTCTGCAAATATATCACTTCAAATGAACCAGTGTAAATTTGTGAAACACAGGTATATATATAAATAACTAAAAATAGAAAATAATTAAAAACCTTATTTAGCCTGGTAAATACCAGAACTAGGGGAGGTAGTTACAGGCAGATCTCTGTGAGTTCAAGGCCAGCCTGGTATACAAAGTGAGTCTAAGACAGCCAAGGCTACACAGAGAAATGCTGACTCTAAAAATCAAAACCGAAAAATGAACAAAAAACAAAAAAAATCTTTGTCTTAACTAGGCCACAGAGGAGGACTTTGCAGACAGTCCTGAAGATACCTGATATACCAGGGTCAGATGAAAGGGGAGGAGGTCTTCCCCTATCAGTGGACTTGGAAAGGGGCAGGGGGAAATGAGGGAGAGTGGAATTGGGAGGGAATGAGGGATTGCGATACAGCTGGGATGCAAAGTTAGATCAATATCAGATAAATAAAATGAATAGTCCTATATATCCTAAGGATATAGAAACAGTCATCAAAAGTCTCCAACAAAAAAGGCGCAGAGCCAGAGGGTTTCAACTCAGAGTTCAACTAGATCTTCAAAGAAGAGCAAATACTAATACTCTTCAAACTATTCCACAAAATAAAATAGAATGAACTGTCAACTTGATACCAAAACCACACAAAGACCTAACAAAGAGAATTTCAGACCAATTTCCCTTATGAAATTTGATGATAAAATACTCACAAATCCACTCCAAGATTACATAAAAGATATCGTCCACAATTACCAAGTAAGCTTCATCCCAGGTTCACAGGGGTGGTTCAATATAGAAAAGTTCCATCAGTGTAATTCACCATATAAACAAAATGAAAGATAAAACCCACATGATCATCTCTTTATATGCCAAAAAAAAGAAGCATTTGGCAAAATCCTTCATGTTAACACCCACTCATTTTACAAGACACAGACATAAACAGAGTATATTCAAGTAGCTTGTAGCTAACATCAAACTAAAGAGAAATGTAAACCAATTTCACTGAAGTCATGGACAAAGAAGGCTCCCCACTCTCTCCATATCTCTTTAACATAGTACTTAAAGTACTTCATGAGAAATAAGACAAGAGGATACAATTGGAAAGGAAGAAGTCCAAGTATCACTATTGTGGAAGATATGATAGTATACTTAAGTGATCACAAATATTCTACCAAGAAATTCCTACGGCTGATAACCAATCCTGGAAAGTGTCTGGATAAAAAATTTCTGCACTACCCCTCCCCCAAAAATCTGAAGCCTTCTAATACACAAAAGACAAATGGGCTAAGAATGAAATTAGGAAAACACCCTTTACAAAAGCCACAAATAATAAAATGTATGTTGGTGTAATTCTAACCAAGTGAAAAAATTGTATGAAAGGGGGAAAAAACCTTCAAGTCTCTGAAGAAAGGAACTGAAGAAGATATCAGAAGGTAGAAAAATCTCACATGCTCATGTCTCAGGAAATTTAACATAGTAAAAATGGCTCACGCTGAAGAGGATGTGGAGAAAGGGGAACCCTCCTCCATTGCTGGCGGGAATGTAAACTTGGAACCACTTTAGAAATCAATCTGGCGCTTTCTCAGACAACTAGGAATAGCACTTCCTCAAGATCCAGCTATACCACTCCTGGGCATGTAGTAAAAATATGCGCAAGTATACAACAAGGACATTTACTCAACCATATTCATAGCAGCTCTATTCGTCATAGCCAGATTCTGGAAAAAACTCAGATGTCCCTCAGTGGAAGAATAGATAGAGAAATTGTAGTACATTTAGAAAATAGAATACTATTCAGCTGTTGAAAACAAGGAAATCATGAAATTTGCAGGCAAATGATTGAACTAGAAAAGATCATCCTGAGTGAGATAACCCAGAAGTAGAATGACTCACACGGTATATACTCACTCATAAGTGGTTATTAGACATATAATATAGGATAAACATAATAAAATCTATAGTCCTAAAGAAGCTAAACAACAAGAAGGACCCCAGGGAAGATGTTCAATCCTCATTCAGAAGGGCAAATGCAATAGACATCCGGAGCAGGAGAAGACAGGGAACAGGACAAGAGTCTACCTCAGTGGTCCTCTGAAAGACTCTACTGATCAGGGTATCGAGACAGAGGCTGAGACACATAGACAAACATTGGGCAGAATATATGGAATTTTATGAAAGAAGGGTGGATAGAAAGACCTGGAGGGAGACAGGAGCTCCAAAAGGAGACCAACAGAGCCAAAAAATAAAAAATAATAAAAAAAATTAATGGGCCTTTGGGCCCTTGCATATACTGATACCCAAACAAAGGACCCTGCATGGAAAGGACCTAAAACCCCTGCTCAGATGTAGCCCATAGACTCTGTCTCCAAATAGGTTCCCTAGTAAGGGGAGCAGGAGCTGTCTCTGCATGAATTCAGTGGCAGGTTCTTTGATCACCTCCCCTTGAGGGGGGAGCAACCTTATCAGACAAGAGAGGAAGACAATGAAGCCAGTCTGGATGAGAGCTGATAGACTCTCAGATATTGTATTCAACAAATGGTCCAAGAATATTGTAATCACCAACATCACATTATTTTTATACAATGTTAAAAACATGTTATCACATGGTATATTATTAGACATAATCAATGGATTACCATTTCATAGTTTCTATTACATGAATTCATAAAAAACTGCTGCAATGAAAATTGGATTTAAAATTGATTGTTCAAACGCTTTTAATGGCATATGATTATATACCTACAACATGAATTTCTAGACCATATCATCACGAACACTCTAATTATTTTAGGAAATCTAAATCTTCCAAAGTTGCATTCACAGACCACTTTTCTACCAAGAGCATATTCAGGTTCAAGTTTTACAAGCTTCAGCTTTCCTTATAGTGTCTGATATTCATTATAGATACTATAGTATCTAACTCAGCATCTTAAGGGTATTATTTATCTTTTACTATTGCATAGTAATAGTATAATATTTTTATTATTTATAAAAAGATGTACATTGCTAATAAGTATTTGATTAATTATAGAATTGTCCTCTAACTGGGAGCCTTGTTTTTGTACTTACAAATTTATATAAGAACTTTACATATTCTAGATACACTTTCTTTCACAGACACCTTAATTGCAAACATGTACTACACTCTTAACTGTTGACTACTAATTCTTGTGATATTGCTTGCAAAAGTTTTCAATTTTGGTGAAGTAGAGTATATTTATTTTAGGTTGTTTATGGTTTTGATATATATCTAGGAAAATTCTTGAAACCTATATGATATAGATTCACATTTATTTGAAAGATTCACAAGCAGTTTTGCTTACACGTTTCGGACTAGGACAAATACTGAACTATTTTTCCTGTGTGTTGTAATTCTAGGGTCCATGTTAAGTTGAAGGATGTCCATCAGTTTGTGCTATGCCAAGTTATTAAAGAAACTGTTCTTAGTCTCTTAGACTGTGCATACAACATCTTAAAGTCCTAACTGAATGCTTATATTAAATATGTGTGCTTTTATTTTAATCTCAACAATTACTTGATACATATATATCATTTTAAAATTTATTTAAGTTTATTTTTTATAATTTATGCACTTTACATCTCAATTGTAGACCCCTCACTTATCTCCTCTCTAACTCACAATCCCTCTTCCCCTTATGATGCTGCCCTAGTCCTCAGAAACAGGGAGACCTCCTCCCCTACCATCTGATCCCAGCCTATTGAATCTCATCAGGACTTCCAGCATGCTCTTCCTCTTTGGCTTGGCAAGGCTGCCCCACCAGATGGAAGTGACTGAAGAGCAGGCAATGAAGTCCATGTCTCAGATAGCCCCTGCTCCTAGACTATTCTGTTGGTGGAAGAGTGCAATGTGAATGCAACTTTGGAAGATTTTGACAGTTCCTGAAATAATTAGAGTGTTCATGATGATACTGTCTAGAAATTCATGTTGTAGGTATATAATCATATGCCATTAAAAGCATTAGCACAATCAATTTTACAAGCCAATTTTTATTGCAGCTGTGTTTTATGAATTCACGTATTGGAAACTATGAAATGGCAATCCATTGATTATGTCTAATAGCATATGCCCATGTGATAACATATTTTTAACACAGTATAAAAATACTGTGATATTGGTGATTACAATATTCTTGGACTTTGAAATATGGTCACTGAAAAAAGCAAGTTTGAGAAGTCACAAACTGTATGATTTAATTTACATAAGATGACGATAATTGGCATAAAGAGGTGGGAACAAATTAGTAGTTGCTATGATGGGGGCAGTTGAAATGAAAGGGAAGTGACTGCTAATTGTGCTTTCTGAATCTTTTCTGACATGATTAAATGTTCAAAATTGATTGTGGGGATGGCTGAAGAATAAAAATACATTGGAATACTCCTAGTAAGGAGGGAGAGAGGATGGCAAGGAACAAACAGAAAAACTCTCATGTGCAACCAAAATTGCCAGCCCTGCTATTACAGGCTTATTTAAGTTCTGACAAAAATAAGCAGAAATGGACCAATGCCGTCAATACTTTACATTTTAAAAAGTACAGCACACAAATTCTGTGATGTCAATTTGGTAAAACAGACAGAAAAAAAAGAACTGTTCTAAGGATTAAGAAAGATCATTGGTTGTAATGGCAGATTCATAGTCTGATAAACAAGCCAGTCATTGATGATCAGACTCAGCAGAGGATCATGAACAATGGTGGACTTTTATGGTCTTTCATAAACAGATGCACTCTTGGCAGTGGGTGGGCATAGCAAGAGAATGTCATCTTGACAAGGTGGTAGTTATTCATAGACATGAACACTGAAAAGCTTCTGAATGAAGACAAAGTAAGGATGACATAAAACATGGTGATAACCTTCAAAGAAATGCAAAATGAATTTCATGTTTGGTAACTCGAGGAGAATAATTTAAGTAAAGAAAAACAAAAGAACATTCTTTTATTATCATTATTATTATTATTAAAATTTATTCGCTTTGTACCCTGGCTGTTGCTCCCTCACTCACCTCCTTCTTGTCCCATCCTCCCTCCTTATTCCCCAACCATGTCCCTCCACTAGTCCACTGATAAGATAGGACCTCCTCTCCTAGCCTATCAGGTCTCATCAGGACTGTCTGGATAATCCTTCTCTGTGGCCTAGCAAGGCCACCCCACCAGAGGGAGGTGATCAAAGAGGAAGCAACCCAGTTCATGCTAGAGACTGTCCCTGCTCCCCTTGCTAGTTAACCCCCATGGATACTGACCTGCCCAAAGGCCACATCTGAGCAGCTGTTCTAGGTCCTCTCCATGGCCCTTGGTTGAGTAATCAGTTGCTGCAGGAAAGCTGGGCCCAAATATTTTATCTCTGTTCATCTTCTTGTGGAGCTCTTGTCACCTCCAAGTGCTTTTATATTGTGCTTCTTCCTTAAGATTCCCTACACTCTGCCCAAAGTTTGGCTATGAATCTCAGCATCTGCATCAATACACTGCTGGGGAGAGTGTTTCAGAGGTCTTCTATGGTGGGCTCCTGTCCTGTTACCTGCTTTTTCTCTGCTTTGATGTGTATCCTGTTTGCCCTTCTGAATGAAGTTTAAGCATCTTCCCCAGGATCCACCTTGTTGTTTAGCTTCTTTAGGATTATAGATTTTAGTATGTTTATCCTATATTATTTGGCTAATATCCATTTATATTTGAGCATATATCATGTGTGTTTTTCTGCTTCTGGATTAACTCACTCAGGATGATCTTTTCTATTTCTATCCATTTGCCTGAAATTTTCAGTTTCCTCTCTTTTGTTGTTTGTTTGTTTTTAAGTTCAGAGTAGTATCACATTGTGTTAATGTACCACAATTTATTCACCCATTATTCATTTGAGGGACATGTAGGTTGTTTGCAGATTCTGGCAATTACGAATAAAGATGTTGTGAACATAATTGAGCAAATGTCCTTTGTTGCATATTTGAGCATCTTTCAGATATATGCCCGCAAGTATAGCTGTATACAAGTAGTATAGCTGAGTATTGAGAAAGCACTATGCGTAATTTTCTGAGAAAACACCAGACTGATTTCCAAAGTTTACATTCCCAGCAACAGCGGAGATAGGTTCCCTTTCTCATGTCCTCTCCAGCATGTGTTTTTACTTAAGTTTTGGATCTTCGCCATTCTGATGGGTGTAAGGTGGAATCCCAAGGTCTTTTTTGGTTTTCATTGCCTTGATGAATAAGATGTTGAGAATTCCCTTAAGTGTTCCTTTGCCATTCAATATTCCCCTGTTGAGAATTCTCAGTTTAGCTCTGTATCTTAATTTTTAATTTTTACTTGGTTTCTTAGTGTTTAACTTCTTGAGTTCCTTATATAGTCTGGTTATTATGCCTTTTTCAGCCATAAGGTTGATGAAGAACTTTTCCCAGTGTGTAGTCTATTGTTTTGTTCCACTGACCATGTCCTTTGCTTTACAGAATTTTTTTCAGTTCCAAGTCTTCAAGTCTCTGAAGAAAGAAAGTGAAGAAGACATCAGAAGATGGAAAGATCTCCAATGTTCTTGAATCGGTAGGATTAACATAGTGAAAATGGCCATCCTAATCTTACTATCTCCCCCTTCTTTTATACGATTCCCTGCACTCTTCCCAAAATGTGGTTATAAGTCTCTGCATCTCCTTTAATACACTGCTAGATATAGTCTTTCAGAGGCCCTCTGTGGTAGGCTCCTTTCCTGTTTCCTTTTTTTCTCCTTCCAATGTGCATCCTATTTACCATTCTGAGTGAAGATTGATCATCTTACCCAGAGTCCTCTTTCTTGCTTAGCTTCTTTAGGTGTACAAATTTTAGTGGAGAGAACAGGAGCTCCACAAGGAGAGCAACAGAACCAAAATATCTGGGAACAGGGGTCTTTTCTGAGACTGATACTCCAACCAAGGACTATTCATGGATATAACCTAGAAACCCTGCTCAGATGTAGCCTAGTGCAGCTTAGTCTCCAAATGGGACTGAGTAAGGGAAATAGGCACTCTCTCTGATATGAACTTAGTGGAGGGCTTTTTTACTTCTCTGCGATGGGGGAGCAGCATTGCCAGGCCACAGAGGAGAACAATGCAGCCAGTCCTGATGAGACCTGATAAGCTAGGATCAGATGGAAGAGGAGGAGGACCTCCCCTAGAAATGGACTTGGAGTGAGGAATGGGAAGAAATGAAGAAGAATGTTAGAAATGTTAGATGAAAAAATTTGAGAAGCACCTTGAACTCATTGGCACAGGATATAACAGAATACCAATAGCACAGGTTCTAAGATCAAGAATGTTACTTTAAAAAGATACAATACTAAAACAGAATAGGAAGTTTTTCTTTTTGAAGTAATGAAAATTTCAGAGATATAAGAGTAACTTGAATAAGCTCTTCATGGTGGCATTTGCCTTTAGTCCCAGCACTGAGGGAGGCAGAGACAGGGGTATTACTGTGAGTTTCAGTCCAGACTGGTCTACAAAGCAAGGCCAGGACAACCAAGGCTACATTGGGAAATCCTGTCTCCAAGAACAAACAAACAAAATAAAATAAAAACAAACAAACAAACAAACAAACAAACAAAAACCCCAGAAAACAAAAAGCATCTTCATTAAAGAGAAAAAGTCAGGTCAACATTATTTTAAGTGTGAATAAAATACTGATAAAGTGTCAGAATATTCTGTATTCTTTTGAAGGACTTAGTGGAAATCTGTCTAGACAGCAACTACAAAGTTCTTGACTTCTTATTTAAGAAGGTCTCTATTTGCCTGCCTTTTGAAGTTTTTTTTTTTTCTGGATTATATTGTAGACTACTATGACCAAAGCATTTTGAGATAGTTTATCTCATAATTCATCTTCTATTCTATCCTACTGAGAAATTCAAAGCATTTGAATTTGAAACAGCTGTTCCTATTATATGAACTTCCAGAAGAAGAGAGAACAGCAAATGTACTAATGTTGGTATTTAGATATCATTATACATTTTAGTACAATCCAGGGTCACTTATCTAGAGAATGGTACTGTCCACAGTGAACCTGTCTTCCCATCTCAATTAAAATAGTCAACAGATTCCAACAACAACAACAACAAAAAACATGTCCAGAGACCTAGCTCTTCAAGGAATTCTACTTCTGTCAAGTTGAAAGTTAATAATAACCATTTCACCAGCAATTATGATAGCTGGTGAGTGCTACCAATACTTTCGTGAGAAGAGAATACATGAAGGAATGGATCTCTTTTGGCTCAGTACAGTAGTGGTGTTCTTACAAAACCTTCTAGAAACTTACTTCAGCACACACATGCCTAACCCACTGCATTTATAAAATTGTTTTCATCCAGTCAGTGCCATATATGAATATCTATCATAGTTTCTTTCTGTTAAACATTGTCTCTTTCACATCTTTCCCTGTGAGCTAAAAGCTAATTTGTAGTTAGCACAATTCAGAGATCATCTTCCTTCAAGTGAGATATACAATTCTGACCCATTCAGAGACCGAAAACATTATGCATGCTAAATGTTCACTTAAAGACTGAGCTTTGTGTTCCTCACTATCCAAAACATTCTGAGTTTATTAAGTAATACCACAGTTACTTTAGTTCTGATTAATTATGACTGTAATTCTTTTATATTTAATTGCAACATTGGGAACTCCAATATATATGAGGGATTCTGATTTTAGATTGTTTACATTTTATTTATAAGGTAGATCAAATATAATAGCCATAAAATCCAATTTAATAAGATTAGTTACTAAAAATCTTTACAAAGCAGGAGTGGAGGCAAACTTATTTTTTATCTTGTGTCCCTAAAATGATGTCATGAAAAAAAAAAAAAAAGAGTAGGGCTTCAAATATAAAAAGCACATCCAAAATGACACAGATGGGTTCCTGTGTAACTCCACTTTATAAAACAGTGAGCAGGCTTTAAACTTTGCCTTTTTGTGTATTACATAAATTAAATACCTTTATCATTATTTCCTCTCCTGCTACCTATTCACCCACCTTTTGTTTCTTTCTCAAAAACAAACAAAAATCCCAATACAACACCAAAAAAATTCCAAAACCAAGAAAACAAAATAAAACTACACTCACAAACAAACAACAACAAAAACCCTACCAAACTGGAATCAAATAAAGCCCACAGAGGAAATTGTGGAGTCAATTACTACTGAACACGAGGCCTGCCTTAGTGTAATTTATAAAACAAATATAACTCTACTGGGAAAAACTGGTTTTCCTCTCCCATCAAGGCTTTACCAGAGTAGCTAGGTTTTCGTACATTTGTTTATTTATTAAAAAATACGAATGATAGGATAAAATATAATAAGACAAAAAATTATCACATAGAAGTTGAACAAGATAGATGAGAAGGCAAAAGTTAGGAGAGAATAAATACATTTCACAAAGGATACCCTGAGGAGACAGACTGGATTTTGCACTAAGGTTTTCTTGTTACCCATTGGATATGAACAGTTCTAGTATGCCTCAATAAGTAAAAATGGATGTTTCTCAAAGGCATTTTTTTTTTCTTAAAATAACCTGAAAAAGCTGTTGGGAAATTACCAAAAACCTCTTACAATCTGCAGAGAAGATTAAATATTAGGTGTTACATGATTAAGAAAGTTGATTCCAGAGACTTTAATTGCTCATTGTTTTTTTCTGTTTGGCTGTGTTTTCGATTATTACTCTTAGGCTAAGGCACTGTTTATATAGAAAAGTTAAACAATTCTGTGTAATAATATTAATTTTAAGAATAATATACCTATGTGATCTGACATGGATACTTAAGATTATGTTGATTGGACAGAGTTTAGTTACAAAATTAAAAAGTTATCATACTGTATTAGACTAGACATAATTCCACTAATTTGTTTTAGTATCATTGTGTTGCCTTTGGCATCATAAGGCAAATTCTATACTCCATTAAGAAAACAAGCTTTGAAGGGAATGTTATGGGAAAGCATTTTACTTAAGTGCTTAATTTCACAAAGAAAATGCTTGTATTTTAATTTATTGGGTTTGTCTGAATCATGTTCAAGTAAGTACATTTATAACAAGTAACATTTTTGCTCCTGAACAAAACAGGATTTTTAGATATTTTTTTATTTATGCAACTTAAATACACAAAATAACAAATGTTTGATATTCACAATTATCATTTTAAATTTATATGTACTTAATCTTATGGTATCCATATTAAATTAGTTTTGCTATTATTTTTCTTTATGTTGAAATCTTGAAGGTATTGTCTTTCCTCCAATATATTTTTGAGATGTTTGTCAAAAATTAAGTACATGAGTACAAATTTATTACAATTTATTCACTTTGTTTCCCACCTCTAGCCACTCCCTCATCTCCTCCCTGTCTCACTTACCCTACCTCTTCTCCACATATGCCGCTTCCCTACTCCATTAATAGGAGAGGACCTTATTTGGCCTAGCCTATCAGGTCTCATCGGGGCTGGTTGCATTATCTTCCTCTGTGGACTGGCAAGGATGCACCCCAAAGGGGGATGTTATCACAGAGCCTGCCACTGGACATGTTTTGTTGTTGTTGTTGTTGTTGTTGTTGTTGGAATCTGTTGACTATTTTAATTGAGATGGGAAGACAGGTTCACTGTGGACAGTACCATTCTCTAGATAAGTGACCCTGGATTGTACTAAAATGTATAATGATATCTAAATACCAACATTAGTACATTTGCTGTTCTCTCTTCTTCTGGAAGTTCATATAATAGGAACAGCTGTTTCAAATTCAAATGCTTTGAATTTCTCAGTAGGATAGAATAGAAGATGAATTATGAGATAAACTATCTCAAAATGCTTTGGTCATAGTAGTCTACAATATAATCCAGAAAAAAAAAAAAAAACTTCAAAAGGCAGGCAAATAGAGACCTTCTTAAATAAGAAGTCAAGAACTTTGTAGTTGCTGGATTTATATCTGGAACCTCTTGTCTACCTTGTATGTGTCCATTTTTTTTCCAAGGTTAGTCTGGGGGTATGTATTCAAATGTTAAATTCTGGGCCCCAAGATATGCTTGCAGTCCAGAAGATACACTGTCATTTACTTTGTTGTGTAAACTTTGTTCATCAATTTTATTTGATTAGTTAAATAAAAGAGGCTGGAAAGCCTGTAACTGGGTAGAAGAGAAATAGGTGGGCTTCAGTTTTAGGCTTGGGGTCTGAATTAGGGGACAGGAGTGGTGGGGGGAGAAGAAAGGAAGAAGATGGAGAGAGAGGTGACTGAAAGTGTGGTCCTAGAATGGCTGCTACAACCAGAGCCAAAAGCAGGTTGACCTGGATTCTAGGCAACAGGAATAGAGACCCAAAGCTCATAGTAACTGCTGCCAATTTAGAAGAACCACCTGACAAAGATGAGGGGTAGATGGCAAATCAAAAGAAGTGCCTGGGTTCTGGCCTGGAGCGCATCACTATCAATAGGTCTTCACCAGCCTGAGGAGCCCCTGCCTAAAACTGTAGAATGGCTGAGAAGACATCAGGCATGGTAACATTTGCTGAAACAGCCAGTAACCAGGTAACAGCATTTAGAGAAACTTCAGTACAGAAATAAATACTAAAACTTTCAAAACAGTAAAGGAGATATGGATAGAATTGTTTTGTGTATGTTCTTAGAAAGAAAGAAAGAAAGAAAGAAAGAAAGAAAGAAAGAAAGAAAGAAAGAAAGAAAGAAAGAAAAATTTAATTCCACAACCAGAACAGGTGGTGGAATACAGTAGGCCAAGCAAAGAATAGGTCCCAAAGCACAGAAACTGTGACTTCTGTGATCAAATGGTGGAAATATCAATTACATGAAGCAAGGTCAAGGCTCTTCACAGTTGAAGGATGCAGAAGCCAGACTCAAATATCTGAACAGGTACAATATGCTTTAAAATGATATTAGGTGTGAAAGTAAGAAAGGATACTGGATATCTACAGCCATAGAAAGAAAAAAAAAAAAGAACTAGTTTGAAAAAAAAATAATTGAAGTCTCCCTAGGAAAGAGAAATTAAATAAGAAAGGATGGTTACATGTTTAAAAAAGGAAAAGTCCTTAGGAGTACAGGAAACCTTATGGAAGAAGGGGGGGAAGACCTGGAGGGGACAGGAGGGCCACCAGGAGACCAACAGAGCCAAAATACCTGGGTTGAGGGAGGCTGCAGAAACCTATACTCCAACCAAGACCACGCATGGAGAGGACCTAGACTCATGTTCAGAGGAAGCCCATATGTTGTTCAGTTACCGAGTGGTTTCCCTAGTAAAGGCTGCAGGGGCTGTCTCTGATGTGAACTCAGTGGCAGGCTCTGTGATAACATCCCCCTTTGGGGTGCATCCTTGCCAGTCCACAGAGGAAGATAATGCAACCAGCCCCGATGAGACCTGATAGGCTAGGCCAAATAAGGTCCTCTCCTATCAATGGAGTAGGGAAGCGTCATATGTGGAGAAGAGGTAGGGTAAGTGAGACAGGGAGGAGATGAGGGAGTGGCTAGAGGTGGGACACAAAGTGAATAAATTGTAATAAATAAATTAATTTTTAAAACAGAAAGGGGTGGGAGGATGGGATCGGGAGGGAGGAGGGAGGGGCTTATGGGGGGATACAAAATGAATAAAGTGTAATTAATAAAAAATAAAAAAGTGAATGAATTATAAAAAAAGAGATTGGCATTAGATGTTGGTTAAAATCGCTGAATAAAATATTGATTTACTTTCTAAAAAAAAAAAAAAAACTAAAACAAAAAACAAAACAATACAAAGGAGAGCATTTGAACCCCCATGTAGTTTTGTTTTCACTGTCAAAATGGAATTGGCTCTATGTTCAGTGATGATTGTATTTTTATGTATCTTCTTTGAAAGGGATCAGAATGAAGTGGACCTAAAGAAGAAAGGTCAGAGGGAAGGAGGACCTCCCCTATCAGTGAACTTAGAGAGGTGCATGGGAGGAGATGAGGGAGCGGGCTACAGCTCAGATACAAAGTGAATAAAACATAATTAATGTAAAAATAAATAAATAAATAAGAAGAAAGGGACTGCTAAATCAAATCAACTTATACATGTCTGAACTTCAGCATGGGGAAAAGTAGGTGTGTTGTGTTGGTGAAGAAGCTTTGTATTTATGTTAATAGGAAAGGAGAGGCTTTGGAAATTCTTTATGGAGTTTGCTTCAATGGGGCATGTTACTGCTGGTCAAGAAACTGCCCTTACATCAATTTCTGACAATATACTGTCCAAATTTGTGTATGTAGACACAGGGAAGTTGATTGCTAAGTTTTACAAGCACAAGGTAGGATAGACTTTCATAATTCCTGTTTTACAAAAATGTCCTTCAGGTATTCTGGGCCAGAATGTTGAGAAGATGCTCCAATAGTTGCTGAGAAACTTGGGTGACTGTCCAGGTGGCCAACTGTCTCTGTCTTTTCTATATTTTTGGAAGCTGCTTTCTGTGAACTTCCTAAAAACTCAGGTAATATTTATTCCTTCTCAGGTTTCTTATGGGGTTGAAGATTAGATAGTTTTAGTTTCACAATTAAGCTTATGTTGTTTGGGATTAAAAAAAAATGTTTCTTTCTCTTATTTTAAATTTTTATATTTTTCACAATTTATTCATTTAAAATTCTGATTGAAGCCCCCTTCCTCAACTCCTCCAGTCCCATCCTCCCTCCCTTTTCCTCTCATCCTGTTCCCCTAGTCTACTGAAAAGGAGAGTTCTCCACTATTGCCATCTGCCCATAGCTTGTTAAATCTCATCAAGACGGCTTGGATCCTCACATAAAAAATAAATAAATAAAAATGTATTTTTATATCTAAATAGAATTTTTAGGTTGTTAAATGCAAGCTGTATTAGAAAAATGATTTGGGTACAGAAATCTGAAATCACCAAGATCAGATATACACTGTGGTACTTTCTGGTAAGTTGACAACAAAAACTGGACTTTGTGAATGTAATTATTACATGATGATTTTTATAATTGTTCTTACTGTATGTAGTTTATTGTTGCAAGAGGAAAAGCCCTTCCTTTAGACAAAAATGGAAAAATGGTCATTAGTCTGGTGCTTTGTACACAAATGGTACTTTCTGGGCCCCAGGATCTGGCTGCTATCTAGATGAGTCCGCTATAATATACACCTATCTTTGTTGAATAAGCTTTGCTCCCTAATTATCTTTGATTGATATAAATAAAAGAGACTGGACAGAAGAAAAAGAGGCTGGGGTTCAGTTCCAGTGTTGCACTCTTAGGTAGAGGCCACTAGGCTGGTACAGAAGAGAGAGGAGAAGACAGAAAAAAAGAAAAGAATAGAGAGAGACAATGTGGTCTGATGAGCAGTCCAGCCTGGGTTGGGTGAATATTTGCAAGTAACTTGGGGAATACCCCTGGAAGGTAGCTAGACTAGCTTCGAAGATTAGTTTAAATAGCTTCTACCCAGCTATTGTGCTAAAGCTGTTTAAATAAATCAATAGGTCTCTGTCTCAATTATTTGGTAGGTAGAAGTGTAGAAGAGCCTTCTAGAATTAGTAAATATTCAACAAGTGTCAAGCTTTTTATTACTATATCTATGTAGAATGATTTTTCAATCAGGTGTGGTGGTATGTAAGTAATACTAAAAGTTTTCTTATAGTCTTTTCATATTAGAATAATTTGATAACTTAATATTTACATACATTGATCCTTCTTGTCATAATTATTAAAGAGAGCGTCTTTGTCAGTACATTTATTGAATTCTAATGAACACTCCCAGAATCCTATTGTGATGGTTAGATTTTGTCAACTTGACAAAGACATGTCATTTGGATGAAGGGTAGTCAATTGAAAAATCTATCCTTAGTTGTGTCCTGTGGGCAATCCAGTTGGTATTTTCTTGAAAAATTATTGATGGGGTGAGGGTTAGACATAAATCACTGTGTCAACGGTGCCATCCATGGGTAGATGGTCATAAATTGTGTTAAATGATAAGCAGCCTTTCTACATGGTTCTACTTCAGTTCCTGCCTCTAGATTGAGTCTTTGCCTTTACTTCCTCAATCATGAACTGTGATCAGGACATATGAACCAAACAACTCATTTTCTCCCAAGTTGCTTTGGTAATGTTCTTTATCACAGCAATAGAAATAGAGTAGTCTTTCAGAGGCCCTTTATGGTAGGCTCCTGTCCTGTTTCTTGTTTTCTCCTTCTTCCAATGTCCACAAAGAGAATAACAGAACCAAAATATCTGGGCACAGGGTTCTTTTCTGAGACTGATACTCCAACCAAAATCCATTCATGGATATAACCTAGAACCTCTACTCAGATGTAGCCCATGGCACCTCAGTATACAAGTGGGTGTCCTAGTAAGGGGAACAGGACTGTCTCTGACATGTACTCAGTGGCAGGCTCTTTGACCACCCACCCTGGAGGGAAGAGCAGCTTGCCAGGCTACAGAGGAGGACATTGCAACCAGTCCTGAGGATACTTGGTAAGCTAGGATCAGACGGAAAAGGAGGAGGACCTCCCTTATCAGTGGATTTAGAGAGGGGCATGGGAGGCAATGAGGGAGGGACAGTGGGATTGAGAAGGAATGAAGGAGGGGGCTACAGTTGGGATACAAAGAGAATACAATGTAATTAATTTAAAAAAATAAATATTCAATTAAAAAAAAAAAACGAAATAGAGTAGGGCACCTGTTTTCTCTTTGCTTCATACTGTCCTGCTATTTGCCATTACCATCTGTGAATTCTATAACTGGTATTGGGTTTTTCCTCTATTATACTGCGAACTTTATTATTGTCTTTTTTTTCCTGCTGTCATTAGCAACTATAAACTAGTGTTTCGCATGGATCCAGTACACATTTGTCATAGAATAAACAAGGGGATGATGTCATTTGTGTAGGGTCAAACACTAGGTCTAATTTATAAGAGCCTTGGATTAAGATTTGATTTTCCTCATCATATTGTGGGCTACATGGAAATATTTTAATGAAGTATTCTCATATTTCTCATGACTGATTTCTAACATCTATTTCACTTTATGAGTTCTCTTAAAATCTTTTTTAAATTAATTTATTATTTTATTAATTAAAATTTATTAATTTTGTATCCTAGCTGTAGCTGCCTCCGTTGTTCCCTCCCAACCCCATCTCTCTTCACATTCTCCTCCCATGCCCCTTCCCCAGTCCACTGATTGGGTCAGATGGAAGGGGAGGAGGACCTTAAAATCTTTTTATATAATTTATTTATTTATTCACCTTACATCTTGAATGCAACACCCTCCCTATTCTCCTCCCAGTCCCACTCCCCCACCTCCTTCCCTTTTACCTTCTCCCATTCTGAAATAAGGGGAGCTCAACCCCCTCGTATCGTTCCACTCCAGGACACTAATGTGCATCTGAACCGAACACACCCTTTTCTATTGAGGTTAGGCAAGGCACAATAATAAACACTGTGAACATTTTACTTATTAATGATCACTTGAAATGCTGAAATCTTTAACTTCAGAAAATGTGCATCATTTACAAAGAAAATAAAGATTTAAGAATAGCCTTGTGTGTAATAAAGTTGATTTTATTTGGATAACTGTCTGTGGTTGAGCACATGAGTTTTTAAGAACGAATATGCATACAAGTGAAAGCAACTGCCTGGTACTCATCATTTACTGTCTAAATGTATTCACACTTCAAACGAAAAAGAGATTCAGAATGGCACCCAGTAATGAAGTGTGAATAATGAAGCTTAGCTTAGGGGCTGTCTAGGAGGGTAAACATATATTTATATGTTTATCGTCTTTAGTTTAAATAGGGTGCAAAAAAAATGCCTCTAACGTAAAATCTTATCACTCATACTTATATCTGTAAGCCTAATTAGTCCTGTAAGAAATGGAAAAGAGTTTATACCAATTTGAGATTTTTAAATGAATTAATACACAATATTGGTACAGTTGATATTGTTTGAATTCATCACATTCTCAAAATTCTTTGTTCTTTACCTACAAAAAGTGCTCAGTATTACTTCTCCTTTGAATTGTTTTGCTACCATAGCTTTGATCAAAATCTAGTTCTTATAAAGAGCAAAAGATTGCCAGAAAAGACAGATTTTAGACAATAGAAAAGGAGATTAATAACCTATTCTCTTCTATTCTTACTGTCTCAGCTTGCTGTATGTCACTAGAGGGACCTGTCTGTCCAGCTTATTATGGCAAATTAAATCTGAATGCTACAACATCACTTACAAACCACTGCACACTTTTTTTTTTCAATTCTAAAAATAAATAAATAAATGAATAAATGGAAAGAATGCAAGAGAAAAGTGAGTAAAACAATGGTAATTTGTTTAGCTAGTGGTGCAGGCTGTTCTCCGATCAAATTTTGTTTCCCAGAGGAAGGCATCAGTTTTATATTACACAGCAAGCAGGCAAGAGAAAGGAGGCAAACAATCAAACCCTTCCCAGGAGGGGAGAGAAGAAGGCTGCGGCTCCATAGTTCCCATTTAATAAATAAACACCTTCATTTCTGTAAGTTAATTTCACCCCAGGAAATAAGTTTAGTTTTAATTATATTGCCTTATGTCATGTTTTATAAAAGGTACACGAGGTTCATTGACTTTCTCTTATTATTGCTTTGGCTCTTTTCAAAAATATTGCATGTAGATTAAGTCTCTGAGGGAACATAGCATGATCTACAATTATTTGAAATGCAATATTTTCATCTTCCCCCGTGTTAGTGGCAATTAGATAGATGAGAACAGCGTGTTGTATTTAATTTTCATTAAAAACTGGGTTGACTTTTTGAGTTATGTAGAAAACACTGAGCACTGTGTGCTGCTCACTGACACAGATACAAAAATGAGAGCTAATTTTTGTCAAGTTTAAAACAAGGCACCAGTACTCCTTTCAGAGTTTATTTTCTTAATATTCTTCATCATTATGTATATATTTCATTGAAGTCGAGCATTACTGGAATGGGAGTATGTCTGTACCTTTTATATAAAGGTTTTACTTAACCAAGTATCTGCAACATTGCTCAGAGGATAAAGCAAGAAATTATAAGACAATTGATCAGCAATACCAAGTGAGAACCTCAGAGTGATTGTAATAATTATTTTAAATTGTATTTATATTTCAAATAAAATTTAATCAGGGCCCAATGATGGCCATTTTATTGTTACCGTTTATAGAAAAGAAGAGTGAAGATCTTCCCCTCATTTCTCCAAAGGAAAGGATGTAACATGTAAATTACAAGCTTGACTATTCATCTCAGTTATTCCTCTACGAGGTACAAGTGTTCTTTTTAAATTTTTATTACTTTTTTTAATTTCTTTTTTACTGATTACAGTTTGTTCACTGTGTATCTAAGCTATAGCCCCTCTTTCATACCCTCCAATCACTCCCTTCCTCATTTGCTTCCATGCCCCTCTCACAGTCCACTGATAATGGAGGTCCTCCTCCCCTTTCCTCTGACCCTAGCCTATCAGGTCTCATCTGGACTGGCCCCATTGTGGCCAGTGAGGCTCTTCCTGCTGTGGCCTGGTGAGGCTCTTCCCCCTTCAGGGGGAGGTGATCAAAGCGCCAGCCACTGAGTTCATGTCAGAGACAGTCCCTGTTCCCACTACTAGGGAACCCACTTCGAAACTGAGCTGCCACAGGCTACATCTGTGCAGGGGTTCTAAGTTATCTTCATGCATGGTCCTTGTTTGGAGTATCACTTTCAGAAAAGACACCTTTGTACAGATTTCTTTGTTCTGTCGCTCTTCTTGTGGAGTTCCTGACTCCTGCAGGTCTTTCTGTCTCCCCTATTTCATAAGATTACCTGTGCTCTGCCCAATGTTTTGCTATGAGTCTCAGCATCTGTTTTGATACCTTGTTAGGTAGCATGTTTCAGAGGCCCTCTCTGGTAAGCTCCTGTCCTGTTCCCTGTTTTCTCAATCTTCTGATGTCCCTCCCATTTGCTTTTCTCAATGAGGATTGATCATCTTACCCAGGGTCCTCCTTCTTGCTTAGCTTCTTTAGGTGTATAGATTTTAGTATGTTTATCCTATATTGTATTTCTTTTTTTTATTTTCTTACTTTTTTATCTTTTCTTTTTTTCCTTTTTTTAATTTTTCATCAATTACACTTTATTCATTCTGCATCCCCCCATAAGCCTCTCCCTCCTCCCCTCCCAATCCCACCCTCCCTGCTCCCTCTGCATGCATGCCACTCCCCAAGTGCACTGATAGGGGAGGTTCTCCTCTCCTTTCTGATCTTAGTCCATCAGTTCACATCAAAAGTGGCTGCAATGTCCTCTACTATGGCCTGGCAAGGCTGCTCCCCCCCAGGGGGAGGTGATCAAAGAGCAGGCCAGTTAGATTATGTCAGCAGCAGTCCCTCTTCACATTACTATGTAACCCACTTGGACACTGAACTGCCATGGGCTACATCTGTGCAGGGGTTCTAGGTTATCTCCATGAATAGTCCTTGGTTGGAGTATGAGTCTCTGGGAAGTTCCCTGTGTTCAAATTTCTTGTTCTGTTGCTCTCTTTGTGGAGACCCTGTCCTCTCCCGCTCTTACTATTTCCCAGTTCTTACATAAAATTCCATTCACTCTGCCCAACAGTTGCCCATCATGCTCAGCATCTGCTTTGATAGTCTGTAATATTCATTTATTAGTTAGTATATACTATAACTGCATAGTGAAATAGAATGGTGGATCAATGGAATCAAATAGAAGACCAGAAATAAACCCACACACCTATGGATACTTCATTTTAGACAAAGGATCAAATACGTACAATGAAAAAAAGACAGCATCTTCAACAAATAGTGCTGGTCTAACTGGATGTCTACATGTTGAAAAATGCAAACAAATCCATATTTATCACCTTGCACAAAACTAAAATTCAAGTGGATCAAAGACCTCCACATAAAACCAGACACACTCATTTTGTTACCAGAAAAATTGGGGAATAGTCTAGAACATTGGCAAAGGAGACAACTTTCTGAGCAGAACATCAACAGCAAAGGCTCTAAGATCAAAAATCAATAAATGGGACCTAATGAAACAAGTGTTCTTAAAATATGTGCATGAGACATCTGGTTGTCAGAGAGTCATCCATTATGTATAGAGGATGGGTTAGCAGACTGACAGTTATTGCTTAATAATTTGTGTTTATTTAAATGTATTTGTTATCAACATAATATTAATAAATATAGGTATCGAGACCCTCCAAATATTTCAACCATGTTTTTAAAATTATCATATTGCAATTTTATCGGGAGTAGAGATTTAACTGATTTTCTGTGAAAATTCTTTTATTGCATATGCCTTGTCCTGGTGTTCTTTTGTTTGTGGGTTTTATTTTTGTCAACTTGATACAACTTACAATTATCTGAGAAGAAGAAACCACAATTAAGAAAATATCTCCAGAAAATTGGGCTCTAGGCAAGTATGTTGAGGATTTCCTTAATTAGGGATCCATAGGCAAGGACTAAGCACCTCTTGGGTGGTGCTAGTCCTGGCTGCTGGTCTTGAAATATGTCAGAAAACATGCAGAGCAAGGGAGAAAGTGTAAGCCAATCAGCATCCTGTATCTATGGCTTCTGCCTAAGTTCCTGTCTCCAAGTCACTGCCCAGATTTCCCTGGATAATGGGCTACTAGCTGTGAGGTAAAATAAACCTTTTCCTCTCCAAATTGCTTTTGGTCATGGTATTTTGACACAGCAATAGAATCCCTCACTAACATATGCGGTATTTGTCATTCTTATTTGAGCTTTCTTTTTTTGAGGGATTGGTGGGGGCTATAAAATATAGGAAGAAACCACTCTGTCTAATGTGGATATTGGAACTCAGTATGTGATGAATCAAGTTCATTTTTTATCTCCATAACTAATATCACACAATGGGTAAAGGAAAAACAAAACAAAACAAAACAAAAAAACATGTGGACAATGGTGATTCTTTTATAAAAATACATGCATTGATATTTTAGGGTTGATCAATGGAATTTTTGTGAAATGTATTCCATCAATATTCGTGTGGATTTGTGGTACATGGAATATATATATATTTTTTTATTAAGTCAAGCATCTAAGACCAGTGGAGCATTTCCTAAGAAACAAGCCAGAAGGTTATGTTGCTTCTGTTATTTTTGACAGAGAAGCCCTCTGCTAAACTCTGTTGACAGGATGAGTTCATACTGGTGAGCTTGGGAGTGATATGCAAAAAAAGGTGTCCATCCTAATCAATGAGATGTCTACCATATAATAACTAGCAAATGCATGTTAATTTTCTTTTAAAATATTCTTATTCCTGAATTGTGTTCTGCTTGGATGTAGTTGATCAATGTGGAATGATTATGTTTGTATTTTGAGATAACATAAATTAGTATATTAATTCAATAACTTAAAGTTAAATTATGATAGTAAACATGGGACAAACAGTAAAGAGATACCTATATATCTTAGGAAATAATTTTAAAGATACACACTATTGAGAGCTGATTTTTTTTTCTGGGTAACATTGGACAAACAGATCTTTGAACACCTTCCTGCATTCAGGTAGTTACTGTATTGATTCGTGTTCCATCTTTTTCTGAAGAGCATGTCAGGGAGACAAAGAAGGAAGCCCTGTGTGGCAAGTCAGTGTATAGTAGAATCCTTTGCCTCTGCTTACACTATGCAAGGGAACCATAAAAACAAGGAAGCCATTGACAACCATGGGAAAAGGACAGAGTCCTTGTGTACCACTTAGACTGCAAAGCAGGTATCGTTCTGGTTTCTTTTCTATTGCTGTGTTTAAATACCATGAGAAATTCACTTGTCAGAGGAAAAATTTATTTTAGTTCATAATTCTAAATTATAGTACACCATTGCAGGAAACTAAGTGCAGGGACTGAATCAACCATATACACAGTCAAAAGCAGGACAAGATAAGTTCACGCACAGTTGGTACTCAGTTTTCATTCGATTATCTGTTCAGCTACCAGTCCTAAACCAGCTAATGGTACCGCCCACTTTCATCAGTGGTTTCCCCATACTGATTAAAGCAATTGAAACCATCTCCTATAGGCATGACCACAGCCCAGTCTGACCTAGAAGATCCCTCATTGAGACTATCATTCCATTTTTTCTGTTTTAACAATTAAAGGCAATCCCCATTCGTATACATTTTCCACCATGTAAATACATATACATTTCATTAAATTTATTAGATACTTATATATTTCACTAAATTTATTAAAATTACTCAACAAGTATGGTGGAAATACATAAAAATAATAAATGTATGCACTATTAAATTTTCCATATAGAACTATTTGTAAATATAATTTGAGCAAAGTTTATTTTTTAATTTATTTTATTTTTGAGATTTTAATATAATATTTCTTTTTTCCTTTCTTACCTCCCAATCCTCATATATATTCCCCCTTCCTAGCTCAAAAAAAATCTTCATTTTGTCTCAAAGTATTCCAAATAAGCCCTTATTTAAAGAGGTTGTAGACTCCACTTTGGATTTATCATTGCAATTTTATAGATATAATCAGCAGAGTAAATTAGCAGCACATTTACTGGTTTGCTTTTACCTAAGAAACAGCCCAGTGTGTTGATCTAACCCGTAATCACATCAGTAGCAGTTTAAATTATCTCCTCTTCTGTATCGCCACTTTTAACTAATGACATAGCCACTTGGCTTAACTCTCCTCCCTCCTTTGATTTCCTTTTCTTTTAATTAACTCTTACATTTTCTAAATAATTCATTTTTTTTCTGCCGTTTAGCTCCATTTTTAGAGCTAAGTGAATAAGTACATTTGTGAGATTTTTCCCTCTTATTTGTACTTTTTTTTTAATTCACTTTATGAAATAACATGCTCAGCATTGCAGATTAATTTGTTATGACAATGATGGAGGCTTCACTTAAAAATCACTTGGCTAAGAGACACGTTAGTATCAACATATGGCAAATTCAACATAGGTTATTTGCTGAAAACATTGATAAACTCAAGAGTATTCCAAAATTCTGCTTTTGTTCACTTGCTGTGTTATTCTGCAGAAAGGTGTATTTGTGTGTTGCTCTTCTCAAGACCATCTCTAAACAGCTTGCTCCATTAAAAAAGTCACCAGAATAGACTTTCTATGTATATTTATACCTGGCTGTGACAAAATAGAGAAGCAGGGGCAGAAGAGCAAAGTTTGAGGTAGATCCATCTTGAAGGATAGGGTAGCTTCCATCTTCTCAACCTGTAACACACTCTACTAGTATCTTTGCACAGAATTATTCACTTCCTTAGAGATGATGATGAAAGTAACTTAGCACTGATCATAAGATCTGGTCCTACAACTTTTAAATTTTACTAGTAAGATGTTATGGGCTGCATTACACTGTTGTGAGACTCTAACCTTGCATATACACCACAGGCAAACCAAGGTGACCAACACCAGAAGGCCTGCTAATGCTCCCATGCCCGCCCTTTCCTTCAGATGATTCATGGCTGCAGCAATCCATGATGATACTCCTGTGGCTACTCCTGAGTCCACTCTGGTAGAATTTGCCGTAACAATGGCCACTCTCAGCTGCTCCATCA
>REGO01000189.1:3401177-3416769 GCA_010120015.1 Rhombomys opimus
AAAAAAAGATGTTATGGGCATCAGTGATTGTAAATATTTGTCTCATTTAGGATGGCTTGTAGGTAATCTAGGTGTCATGGCTTTCTATTACTTTTATTCTGTTTTAATAAATAAAGCATTTTGTTATAAATGCATGTCAGGCTCTATAAAGTGCTATCACCATTAATGCTTATATCGAGATGAACATGTTGTCCATTTTCATGTGTATGTATGTAAGTGTGTGTGAGCCTAGAAAAAAAAATCTAAAAGTTCACCACTTTTCTGTCAAGGTGGGAAATATTTGTATCATCCTATCTACTAGCATCGTATAAAAAGCCATATCTGCTAAACACTGATTGTTCTACAAATACACAACTTTCTTTAACATGACTTGTGCTGTACTTAGTCAATTTGATAATTTTCATTTTTATTGCATGACACAGTACAAAATATGGATAGAAGGTATTCTGACTATAATTTATCATTCCAATCATCTATAAAGAAATATATATTTAGAACATGAAGGAAAATACTAGACCATGCAAAACAACTGAATTCTAAATTAATCGTATTTAAAATTCATAAACTTTCACTTGTTTGGTTAGAGTCAGGCCAAGGTACTTTATGCCATTTGTGGCTATTGTTAAGGGAGTTGTTTCTCTACTTTTCTTCTCAGTGCAATTGTCTTTTGCAAACAAGAGGGTTTCTGATTTTTTGAGTTAATTTTGTATCCAGCCTCTTTGCTGAAGGTCTTGATCATCTGACTGAACTATTTTCATAGCAGCATTATTTGTAATAGCCAGAATCTTGTAACAACCTAGATATCCCTCAACCAAATAATGGATGCATAAATTGTGGTACATTTACATGATGAATTATTACTCAGCAATTGAAAATGAGGAAATCATGAAATATGCAGGCAAATGGATGGAACTAGAAAATATCATTCTGACTGAGGTTATGGCAGAAGCAGAAATACAATCATTGTATATACTGACATATAAGTGAATATTAGCATATAATATAGGATAAACATACTAACATCTATAGTCCTAAAGAAGTTAAACAACAAGGAGGACCCCAGCAAAGATGCTTGATCCTCATTCAGAATGGTAAACAAGATACATATCCAAAACAGAGATAAGGCAGGGAACAGGGCAGAAGCCCACCACAGAGGGCCTCTGAAAGACTCCATATAGCAGTATATCAAAGCAGATGCTGAGACTCAGTCAAACTTTAGGCAGAGTGCAGGGAATCTTAGGAAAGAAGGAAGAGGAAGACAGAAAACACTGGAGGGGACAGTAGCTCTACCAGTAGAACAAAAGAGCCAAAAAATATGGACCCAGGGGGGCCCTCAGTTTATGATGAACAGACCAAGGACCATGCATAGAGAGGACTTAGACCCCTTCTCAAATGTAGCCTATGGGCAGCTCAGTCTCCATGGGGGTTCCCTAGTAAAGGGAGAAGGAGCAATCTTGGCATGATTTCAGATGCATCCTCTTTCAGATTACCTCCCCCTGGTGTTGGTCTTACTAGGCCAAAGAGAAAGAGGATCCAGACAGTTTTTGTGAGACCTGATAGGTTATGGTCAGATAGTAGAGGAGGAGGACTTCCCCTATCAATGGTCTAGCAGAGGGACATGGTGGGGAGAAGAAAGATAGAGGGTGGGCCTGGGAGGATTTGAAGGAAGGGGCTAGTCTAGGAAACAAAGTGAATAAATTATAATACATAATACATAATAATAATTATTACTTAATAACATTTAAAATGAAAGAATATATGTGAAATAACTAAGTAGCAAAGTACAAACTATAGAATATTTAAGAACATAATTGTATTCCAAAGCTGCTACATACAATAAGCCCTTTTTTGGCTGGCTATACTAGTCTATAGTTTAATGTGTTTAAATCATAATACTCGTCCATATTTTAATGTCCTAAATTATGTTAACTATAAGATTTACTGTGATTACAGAAATCAATGTAGAGGCAGCAAGTATTGTGCAGGCTGTTAATGATTACAAAGAGAAGTCATTAAATTATCAAAGATGGTGGACAGACTGACCACACTGATTATCCTGAGGCACTTGTGGCTTTAGATCTATGTAATACTATACTAGTACTCTTGGGATAATTCATTTCAAGAGTGGATCAAGAAAACTTAAGTGAAATGATAATGAGTTTATAGCTTTACATGAATCAAGCATAAAATTTAAAATATAATAATGCTTGATACATTGAATATTTTAGTTTTTGATTATTACAGTTTATTTAAGTTATATCCCAGCTGTAGTCCCTCCTCATTCCATCTCAATCTCATCCTCTCTTCCTCATCTCCCCCATGCGTTCCCTTAGTCTATTGATAGGGGTGGTACTCTTCCCCAACCATCTGACCCTAGCCTATCAGGTCTCATTAGAAGTGGCTGCATTGTCTCCCTCTGTGTTCTGATAAGGCTGCTCCCATGTCAGTGGAAGGTGTTAAAATTGCCAGCCACTGAGTTCATGTCAGAGACAGCCCCTTCTCCCCTTACTAGGGAAACCACTTGGCCACTGAGATGCCATGGGCTACATCTGAGCAGGGGTCTAGGTTATCTCTACACGTGATCCTTGGTTGGAGTATCTGTCTTTGCAAAGACCCCTGGGCCCAGATTCTTTTGGTTCTGTTTGTCTCCTTGTGGAGCTCCTGTCCACTCCAGGTTTTGCAATCTTGCCCTTCTTTCATAAAATTCCCTGCATTCTGCCCAAAGTTTGGCTATGTGTCTTTGCATCTGCTTTGACACCCTGCTAGGCAGAGCCTTTCAGAGGCCCTTTGTGGTAGGATCCAGCCTTGTTCCCTATTTTCTTCTCCTTCAGAAGTCTCTCCAATTTGTCCAATTTTGAGGATTGAGCAACTGCCCTGGATTCTCCTTGTTTAGCTTCTTTAGGAATATAAACTTTAGTACCTTTATCCTATATTATATGACTAATATCCACTTATAAGTGAGTATATACAATGCATGCTTCTCGGTCACCTCACGCAAGATGATCTTTTTCAATTCCCACAATTTGCCTGCAAATTTCATAATTTCCTGGTTTTTAATTGCTGAGTAGTATTCCATTGTGTTAATGTGCCACACCTACAGATACTTGATTTTTGACACAGAAGCCAAAACCATACAATGGAAAAAAGACAGTATCTTCAACAAATGGTGCTGGTCTAACTGGATGTCTACATGTAGAATAGATCCATAATTATCACCCTGCACAAAACTAAAGTCCAAGTGGATCAAAAACTTCAACAGAAAACCAGACACACCAAATCTGTTAGAAGAAAAATTGATAAAGAGCCTTGAAATCTTTGGCACAGGAGTCGAATTCCTGAACAGAACACCAACTAAGATCAAAAATCAATAAATGAGATCTCATGAAACAGAAAAGCCTCTGTAAAGCAAAGGACAACTCTCATCAGAACAAAATGGCAGCCTACAGATTGGGAAAGGATCTTCACCAACCATGTATCTGTTAGATGGCTAACATCCAGTATATATATAAAGAACTCAAGAAGTTATACAGCAACAAATCAAGTAATCCAATTAAAAACGGGGTACAGAGCTATACAGAGAATTCCAATAGAGGAATGTAAAATGGCAGAGAAACACTTAAAGAAATGCTCAATGTCCTTAGTCATGCAAATTATATGCAAGTAAATGCAAATCATGCAGGTAAAATGCAAATCAAAACGACCCTGAGATTTCACCTAACACCAATCAGAATGGCTAAGATCAAAAGCTCAAGTGACAACACATGCTAGAGAGGAAGTGGAGAAAGGGGGACCCTCCTCCATTGATAGTGGGAATATTACCTTGTACATCCACTGTGGAAATCAATCTGGCACTTTCTTAGAAAATTAAGAATAGTGTTACTTCAAGATCCAGCTATACCACTTCTAGTCATATATCCAACATATGCACAAGTATACAACAATGACATTTGCTCAACCATGTTTGAATAAATTTTATTCATAATAGCCAGAATCTGGAAACAACCCAGATGTCCATAAATATAGGAATAGATACAGAAATTTTGGTCTATTTACAGAATGGAAATTGAAATTTTTAGGATGGAATTAGAAAGAATGTTTACATATGTCCATACATTCATATAATATATTTATGTATACACACACACACACACACACACACACATACACACACACATATATATGTATACACGTTTGTCAGTGTGTTGCTAGGAATCAATGCAACCAGTTCATACTTTTTTACAAATTTTATTGAGCCACATTATTGGCTAACTATGTTTCTTATTTTTATTTGCATTGAATTCATTTCTTTATGTTGAATTAATAGTCATTAAATGAGTAATTAAATTGCTGGCACTATTATCTTAAAAATAAATATTTTAAGATATTTTGTACTTAGTTTAATATTTTTTGAGTCTATCTATGTTGTCACAAATGACATGTTTTCATCCTTTTTAAAGATAGCTTTATAATAGGTAATGGCACAAATCTTTTGCATTATTATCCACTGGTAAATTCAGTATTTTTCTCCTCTCCACCTTTCATAAATAATTCCACTATGAACAAGGGGTATGGACATTGCATTGGTATGCTGTCTTCATTTATTTTGAATATCTACGCAGAAGAAGGATTGTTGGATAGCTTAGGACACTGCATTTAGATAATGGAATGGAGTGTCAAAGCTAATAACAATGGAGGGCACAGCATTTGAAAGAAGACCAATCTGCCGGTGAAGAAAAATACAAACAGACAAAATCTGCATGAGGACGTGGTCCTATGCAGCACAGAAACACGGCACCATGACTCTTAGCAATGCTGGTTGTTAGAGCTCTAAAACTGGAGAATGCTAACATTGTTCAGGAAGCATTGAGAATTTCAAGTGCTTCCATGTCCGATGTTTACTTCTTTTTTTTTAATTTTTTATTTAACTTTTATTAAATACACTTACTTCATTTCTTTAACAATCTCCAAGTCAAAGCTGCTCTTCAGCTTATAGCTTGAAGTTACTTGAATAACTGCTCTAATCCATAGATATTCAGGCTAGGAAAAGAAGTCCATCTCAACACAGGTAACAACTCACAAATTCTGGAAAACTGTAACAGATTACACAATTTGAATCCAGCGTATTAGACTCGAAAATTAACCCCTCCCGAAAGGTAGATCACTCTCAGGAACCTCGGCTGACAATCTGCTTCTTCCAAAGTGCTTAGCTTGTCTGAGACTTTTTACCAGGAGCCCTTAGAGAGGGACAGGTAAAATTGGTCAATTTCAGGAACTTCTGAAGGCCACTGAGTTGTTTCCTTCTTATATAAAGGAACTTTCCTTCAGGAGGGGTTGTTTTATCTCTTTTTAGAACAACTTGTCTTACGAAATCCACAGAAATCCACAGAAGTAGCATTATATAACTGTGTATTTGGGAAGGTATAAATGAAATTAAAATAGCTCTAATAATAAGCTACATTTATTGCCACAAAACAGACCTGACCGCATGAATACCATACCTTCTTCAATGTCTTCTAAGTTGAATTCACTCACCATTTATGTTTTTTTAAAGCAGTCAACATGAAAATGTTTTTATTTAAAAAATGTTT
The DNA here is from genome assembly GCA_010120015.1 of Rhombomys opimus. NCBI lineage: Eukaryota > Metazoa > Chordata > Mammalia > Rodentia > Muridae > Rhombomys > Rhombomys opimus. The sequence continues at coordinate 3,406,766 of REGO01000189.1, forward strand.
CAGACAATATATTTTTAATTAAAATTTTATTTTTTATATTAATTACAGATAATTCAATTTGTATCCCAGCTGTAGCCCCCTCCCTCATTCCCTTCCAATCCCACCCTCCCTTCCTTATATTCTACCATGCCCTTTTCCAAGTCCACTGATAGGGGAGGTCCTCCTCTTCCATCTGTCCCTAGCCTATCAGGTCTCATCAGGACTGTCTGCATTGTCTTCCTCTGTGACCTGGCAAGGCTGCTCACCCCTCAGACCAGGGGAGTGGTGGTGTTCAAAGAGTCTGCCACTAAGATCATGTCAGAGACAGTCCCTGTTCCTTGTACTAGGGTACCCACTTGGATACTGAGCTGCCATGGGTGACATCTGAGTATGGCTTCTAGGTTATATCTGTGAATGATCCTTGTTTGGAGTATCAGTCTCATAAAAGACCCCTGTGCCCAGATGTTTTGATTCTGTTGCTCTCCTTGTGGAGCCCCTGTCCTCTCCAGGTCTTACTACCTTCTTCTTTCATATGATTCCCTGGCACGCTGCCCAAAGTTTGACTATGAGTTTAAATTCTGCACCTCTCCTGCCTTGCCATAACACAGTGTCATGCTATTTTCTCAATTTCAAAATCTAAATATAATTCCAGGTAATCAAATTTCTTTAACAATGCTCTAATTGGAATGAGATTTCACTCCAATATACTGCCTAATTTTAGTTCTTTCACATAGAGGTCATATTTCCAGTCAGTCCATACATTGCTTTGCTCACCAAAATATTGTTTGCCAGTTGTATATTGGGTATTTTATGTCTTCCAACAAGAGGGTATGCTGAGGGAAACTCAGATGTATGATATTTGTTCATGTCATTGACTTTCCTAGAATTTATTCTCAAGTGTGATATCTGTTTTATTATGATTTTACTTTGGGTTTCTGAAACCTCACATTCCTTTAACTACTCAATACAATCTTAATATGAAATATGTTACAAGCCATGTTTTTGATCCTGTTATAAACAGCCAACTTCACTGTATCCTTTTAAGAAATATTACAGTTATTTAGGGCGTGGAACTCCTGCCTCAATGCATAAATATGCAGGTCACAAGGCAATTTGCTGGAGTCCATACTCTCATCCACCCAAGATGAAATTCAAGCCATCAGTCTTGACAGCAAAATCATGTTGAGATTTCCCCATCTTGGTCCCCATGTTCTACATTTTTGAGAAAGTTTAATAAATAGCTTGTTCCTCTTGTCAAGTTTATTGTTTCATACATGTAAATATTATAGATATCTATAATTTAGACTATATACTTATTCAAACATGTATGCATAAATTGACATTATTATGCCATAATAATTTATAAACACACATGCACATATGAAACAACTGTGCTTTTAGTATATCTTTTACTTGTTAAGCATAAGGGATCTGGATAAGTTATTTACACCAGCCCCCAAATACAGAAAGCTGTGTTACTGTAACCACCTTTTTTCTTGATAAACCTTAATCCATGTGTGCCAGTCCTATGACTACTGTCCTTCCTCTCATTCTGTACAGCGCACTGTGCTGAAATTGTTCTTGCTTTTCTAGTAGCCATGTGGCTCTGTACCACTTTAGCCAAAGTAACCACACACCTACCTTTGGATCAAAAGATAACCTACTTGAGCCTTTACTTGCAGTATCTACATTTGCTAGTGCTTTCTTTTAAATTAAGACAATAGTACCACAGTATGTGTATACTTTTAAGTGTGAAATCTCTAATTGCTTTAGCTTACTGAAGAGAAAAAAAGAGTTCTAGTGATATTAAGGGATTTGTGCCCTATTGCTAGCTCTGGAAAAAAAATCTGAGAAGAATGCTAAATTTTCAAAAGGTAGGCTGCAATTCCTTATTTTACAACAACTACTTCTTCACTGAAATTTTCTTTTGAAATTAAGGCATCTGTGTGTGTATGTGTGTATGATTTCTTTTGTTCAATCAAGATTAAACAGAGTTGAGTCCTCCATATTGACTCCAAACAAAGGTCATCATGTCCTAAGTGTTAAAGTTGTGTTCACAGTGCCCCATTGACTCCAGTCCTCTTTGTGGATATTGTCATCTTGATAGTCCCTAAAGCCATTCAAATGTATCTATGCAATCTTTTGCTGAAGAATATAGAAATAAATGTCCGAGTGACTCCTAAGTTACACACGGTCAGTTATGTCACCCCCACCCGCCTACAGTCCTCAGGTACACTATGGTAAGGCTATTTTTTTCAGAAAGGAGCTCTTTGCTGTTCCTTTCATTATGGACTTAAATAACAATGAGCTTGAAACACAATTGCTCTTTTTTGTTTATTGAGCTTCCAGCACATTTCAGACTCACCTTAAAGCTCTGCCTTTGATAAATGGCTAAACAGAAATATATGTAGTCTATGATGGAGTTAATGCAGAGGCCGTCACAGAGACCTGTAATGACTCTACTCGGGCTGTCAAATGTGGAGAGAGGTCTCCAGCAAGACTTTAGGGCACTCTACACTTACTACCTTATCCTTCTCTCCTTTGAGGCTTACCTCACATTCTATATCAAGGGTCATTTCCGCAAAGAACACAAGGTAGTGACTGTCATTTAACAATTTCTCAGTGCAGAAAGGAAGACCTGGCTTCAGATGAGGGGCATCATATGTGATTTATTTTCCTATGTCAGTGTTTGGGCAAATGTATAAATAAGTAAGCAGCTGACTCATTGCCACTTGAACAAGATTTATTTCATTGAGTGGTGAGAATCAGACAGAAATCCAGTGAGTGGTCAAAAATTATGAAGACCAGGATCACAAGGGTCCCAACAGGGAAGAACTTAGTTTTCTCACCTTTCCCATCCCTCCTCCTAGGGGACGTCCAGCTACTCACAGATTACATTCTTTAATTTCTCCCACTGCTCTATTTGATGCAAAGAAGTGGTTTGCAGAAAATAACAAGTGTAAAATGAAAAGAAAAAATAAAAAAAAGAAAAGTCTCAGTCCCCATCACTGTGCTTCTAGCTGTGAAACTGATTGATGTTTTCAAGGTTCTCACCAAGAAGCTGCAGTTGCCAGCTCAAAACAAAAGAGGAAGAAGGCTAGGGAAATAGGAGGCAAAATCATTTTCTTACAGCAAATAGGGTAAGGATTACTTTAGGTGAGAATAATACAATAAATATAGTGGATCAGTGAAGGCAAGGGAGCAGTTAGGCCCAGGAGAGCTTGCTAGGGAGCCTCTGCCAGCACAGGGGAAAAATGCCCCGCTCCACTTCATCTTGAAGCTCAGAGAGTTTCTTCTCCCAGTAGACCCCTTTCCCTCCCTGCTGTCAATGAGCAATCACCACTACTATTGCCTAATACTTAGAAGGCAGAGAGAGAAGCCTATACTTGACCCCTTGTTTCAGACAAAAAGGCCTAGGGAGGAGGAAAAAGTGGGCATTACAGGGAAGCAATCAGAGAAATGTAGTTCAAGCCAAGATTTATAAAAAAGAAGAGGCTCTAGGAAAGGAAAAACAGTGTTTACTGAAGTATAAGAAGTATAATGTCTCTAAGAAATTTACAAACATGGGGAATATTTTTTAATTAAGAGGAAATTTGATATTAATACTTCATTTCTTATTTAAATTCACCTGCTTCAAACTTGGATATTTAAATAGATGTATAATGTCCTGATTCTGAGAATACAAAGCAGCTGGGGTGTGAGGCATAGAAAGAAATGGAGACAGAGACAGATAGACAAGACAGAGACAGAGACTTAGAGACAGAGAGTACCTGCCGGTCCTGCTTCTGCATTGAAGAGGCTTGGTTTTCTTTTTTTAAACTTCTTGTTGATTCTTTGTTAGATTCCCATTACACAGATCTGTCTCACTCATCTCCCCATCCCTTCATTTCATCCTTTGTCCTTGAAACCTCCACCACAAAACACAAATGACAAACAAAAAACAAATATACAAACACACACAAACAAAATAAACATAACTACGCATAGAAAAATACTCTTCCAGAAAGCTGTAGTGCATCACAGAGTGTCCCACAGCATAGCCCTCTGTCCACACGTCTTTACTTGCATATGTTCATTTCAAAGAGCTTTCAGTCTGGTTCTAGGTCTCTGGATTCTGTGACACCATCAATAGTCAATCCTCACTGATGCCTCTCCAGTTATCTTGTTATTGTTCTGTGTCATGGAGATTCTATGCTTTTAGATCAGCAGGTTTGGATCTTTCAAGTACCTCAGGAGGTGATAAATGATATAGATTTTGGGGTGGGCCAACTCTAATAACTGTATCTGGGCCTGGGTGGTAGCTGAGCTGATCAGCCAGCCAATTTTCTCTTATCCATACCACCAGGGAAAGTTCTTCGCCATAGCTCCGGCTAGGACACCCAATATAGCCATTGGCAGGAGGCAGGGTCAACTCTCCTGTTCTCATGCTCTGTGGCTGGCTGCAACCGAGGAGGGACTGGGGCAGCTCTCCAATTCTCACACCCATGGGGATGGCTCACCCATGCCTTTACCATCAAGTATGGCTCTACTGTGTTGCAAGGTGCAGTACCAGCTTTCCTACTCCCATGACCTTGGGGCCAGCTCTCTGGACTACCTCAATTGGCAAGGGGCAAAGAAAGCAAGGGCATCAACCTCATACCGGCAGCACTTCAAGGCAGACAAGGGTGCTGCCAGTTCTTTCCTGCTCGTGTCCTTATAGCTGTCTCACAGTAACCCATACATCATGGCCAGCACTACTATACTACCCAGGAGAGGTGCAGTACCTACTTTTTTGAGTGTTGAAGCAAGTTATGGGTCAGGGACAGCTCTCCTACTGCCTTGACCCCTGGGTCAGCATCTCTGACCACCAGAGGTATTGGGAAGGTGAGGTATCACCTATGCCCATGCCATCTGGTAGTTGAGCAGGGTCAATTCTCTCAAACTCACCCCACAGGGATGGCTCACCTGCATATTTTGACAAAAGGGCCAGCTCCACCGTGCTGCCTTAGTGAGGCACAGGGCCTGCTCTCCTGAGTGCTGCTGCAAGTGAAGGATGAAACAAGTTCTGCTCAATCCCTGGACATGCCTGGTGGTCCCAGGCACCTGCCCATACCAGGGGCATCCACATTGTTTTAGTGGTAATAGGAGCCACATGTATGGACACTGACCATGGCTGCTACATAATCATGAACAGAGACATGGACCCAGCCCTGGCCTGACTTCACTATGGTCTCAGGTGACAGGGCTGGCCACTCACAACAGGCTATCCCTCACCTCCCTCGCATCTCCAGTTCCATCTCCCTTCACAATGCTCAAACTGTTCTCCTTCTTCTTTCTCTCCCTTCTGTCTGCCACCCACTTGCACATTTTAGTGGCTCCAGCTGCACGCGGGTAATGCTACTGGCAGGACTCTGTTGCTGTGGAATTCTGTAATGGTTTCCATTTGTTGTGAAGAGAAATTTTCTTTATGAGGGATAAGAACTACATTTATCTGTGTGTAGAATTGAAGCCCATATTGCTGAAAACACCATGCACTTAGGATATAGGGTCCAGAGACTGGATCTGGTGTGTTGGCTAAATATAGATTACAGTGTACTTAAGTGCTACCAAGAAGTGACTCCTATGAGCTACAACAGTCAGCAGCACACCAAAATTGTCCCAAAGTTCAAGTAGTTGCACTTATGGGTTCGTGGTAACCACTGAGATCCTATTGGATGAAAGATCAGGTGAACAGAAGGAATATCATGCATAGTACTGAAAACCAACCTAGCCAAACATTTGTGGCAAGTGAGGTTATAGATCTCAGAGTAGGACTCATTATAGCACTTTCCTAAACCAGAACAAACTAACTACAAGCTCATTCTACATACTTTCAATTGTTTTCCACCCTCAAAGAATAAATAAAGCATTATTTGTTAACTACAATAAATAAATAAATAAATAACAAATGAAGGGAACATTATAACGTCATCATAAAAATAATTCATGGTGTCTCAGAGTAACATTTGTCTTAGTGTGTAAAGATGCTGTAAATGGTATCTAACGTGTGGATGTATGGTTACAAAGCTTCTTATTTGATTTTGGTGCAACTCTCCCTCTACTATGGTATATTGACTATGAAGTCTGATCCACAACTTCCATCTCCCTCCTTACCTGTGAGACTGAAGATAATTTACTTTTACCTCTAGTGAATTGATATGGTGCTATTTATACTCTCTTTATTTCCCCTGCAATTATCATCCTGAATCCTACTGGAGGAATAATACAATGCATTATACATAAAGGTGTGCCTTTTAGAATGTGAAATACTCTGAACTTTGAAAAACAGCCACACCATATGGTTTCACAGAGTGGACCTGTACATATTAGGCAGCGTTATAGTTAGCCCTTTAGAAATAGTTCCACTTACTCAGCTCACATGCTGGGCTCTCAAATAGAAATTATATGCGAATTCTGCTCTGCTCTTCCAAGTCACACTGTATTGGTCATATATATTATAGTCAGTGGTTTTTAAGTCTGTGTTGGTTCATTATTGCTGCTCACAGGACAGGAAGGCACTATTTTAACAGCTTTTCTAGGGAATTCTCAGAACTGGTTTGCTGAAAGAGTTCTTTGAATAAAATATAGGGAATTAATTGGAAGGAAATAAGGCGATGCAGAGGTAGTATTTAATATTTACAACATTTGGTGAATCAAGGTTAAGGGTAAAATCTGCTTACCGGACAGAACTTCTCATTAGAAAATGTGTATCTTAACTCCTGCTGCCTGACTATGAACCTGGATCAAAAGCATAATAACATCATTAGTTTTCTTTCTGCATGCAACTAGATGTTTCATCCAGGGATCTGATCTATAGCCTGTGTTTGGATAATCAAATGCAGTAAAGAACCAGATATTTTATGAGATTTAGAGTTAAATAACTGTGTAAGAATATTTCTAGATAAATAGCGCTATGCATTAAGGTAATAATTTAAGTGTTATCTTTCTTTCAAGAAGAGATCTAAGAAACTGTGTGGTGAACTCAGTAATGATCCCAAATACAATTTTCTGGATGTTTTTGTGAGCCGCAGAGGCACTTCTCCTCAGTATTCTTACCCAGACAGTAGTTGCTGTCTCTCACTAGTTAGTAGAGACAGCAGTGTTTTGATTTTTTTTCATCACCCTTTGGAATTTTCGTCTCCATAAAAACAAGACTGGGAGTTACACAGCTACAGGTTAACTGTAGATGTTCATTAAAATACCAGGTTTGTCAGGAGAGTGAAGAGTGATCATATACTTCCTAGTAGGCTCTGGGGAAGAAGCCTTGCTTCAGAAAAGGTTGCAGTGCTCATTAACAGCATGACTGTCCAAAACAAACAACAGACTCCGAGCAAGAAGACTTGCTTTTAACTCACTTAAATTCGAAAAACAGGAGTAAGAGTTTTGTTTCCTAAGCTCCCTATAAAAATTAAAGGCATTTGTGTTTAGTATCTGGGAATGCTTGTGAATTCCGTCATGAATGAATTCACAAAACAATTACACCACACCCTTTCGTGTTGGATTAATAGGTTCAGCAACCATGAAACCACTTTGTTTTGTTTTGTTTTGTTTTAAAATATAGACCATAGACCATACTAGGCTGGAACTCACTATGAAACAAACAGGACTAAGACTCTCAGTGGTTTTCTTACCTCAGTCCTCTAGCCTAGGACTGTGGCATTAGCAACCAACTCTGGATCTACTGCTGGTTTATGTATTTTCTGTAAATGCCAAGTGCTGCTGGTAGAAACATTTTTTTTCCCTTCTGTCTTCCACATTCAGATCTTCTGTTGCTAAAGCATCTAACATAAAATCATTTGCTATCATCATGATACATTTTGTAAAAACACTACATTGTTTTTACATGTCAATGACAGGACATCCAAGATGTTTTGCTTGATTAATTTGTTGTTGTTGTTGCTTTTCTTTCTTTCTTTCCTTGTCTCTTTCTTTCTTTCCTTCCTTTCTTTATTCTTTCTTTTTGTTACCATCTCTTATATTCTGATTGGCTTCAGTCATTCTGTATAGTGAAGAGAAGACTGGCCTTTCCAAACCTGCCTGTGTTTGTTTGGTTTCTTTTTGTTTGTATGTTTGCATGAAGTACTGTTTGTTTTCAAAGACACCAAAAGCAAAGCTTAAACTCACTGCTCTACTAGGGAACAATATGGAATTTGAGCTGTCTTCCATTTTCACATATCTGCTTTTATTCCTTTCAGGACTTCATCTTGACTGGCCCTGCAGTAGGATAGAAGTCTTCAAGGGAGCCTCCAGCTGTTATTTGTAAATGCTACCACGGAAAGAGAAATAAACCTAAGGAGGTTTAAAAGGAAGGACAGGATTACCTTCCAGTGAGAACCTATGATTAGTCTTCACCCTAACTGAAGCAAACTGTTTGCCTCCATCAGTAAACCCTTGTAATTACAACACATCTATCCAAATGGGTTTCATTACTAGTCGCTCTAATGGATGGTAATGTGTAGCTACACAAGCATTATGTACCATTTTTGGAGAAATTTTTCAGTGAACTCTAATATTTTAACAGATACACAAAGAAATATATATTTCCTACATTTTGAGTTATATACTAAATAATCCTAACTTTCACAGTCAAAGTTATCTTTTAAAATAAATGACACCTAGTGGAAAAGTTTACATGAGTAACCTACTGATATCTGGTTAGATTTGCGATCTACTCTATGAGATGGAACCCATTCCTGATACAGCTTGGATGACAAAGAACCTAGACTAAATAGGATAAGGACGTAGAGAAAAACTAGATACTACTGTTCTGCTAAAGGAATGTATCAATAAAATGACTCCTAGTGACAGTTTAATATAGTAATAGATCAGCTTCTTGCTCAGCCATCATCAGAGAACCATTCTTTTTCTGAAGAGGGCAACAAATAGAGATTCACATTTGGACAATATGCAAAGAGTGAAAGAACCTGGAAAATTGAGCCGTAAATGGAGAGTCTACATTAAATACCTCCCATCAAGACTCAAAACCCAGGGAGCGGAGCCAAGATGGCGACGAGCACACACCATTTCTGAGCGTTGGAATACCTGAACTTCTGAGTTGGTGAATGGAAAGACCTCTAACCCAGGAAGACAACGGTGGAGATTTCTAGACCGACAGGGAACATCACAGGAGGTGAAAACTTTGGTCTCGGGTCACCCGGGGACTTGTTTGGGGAAGGAGAGAAACTATCCTTTGATCTCGCAGCACTCCCCTCCCCCAGACCTCCCTCCACCACTGCACAGTGGCACAGCTGACTGGTCTTTCTCAGAGCAGACCTAACTGCCTGAGGTATACAGCCAGTGGGGCAGAGCTGCAAGCCCTTTAGCGGCAGGCAAAGATCAGCAGTATGTGTCCCGGAGTCCCAGATCCGCGCGGCGGTGGCTACACCATCCCCCCAGGGCCCGAGTCTGCTGGACGCCATACTAGCCCCACAGAATCGCCATCAGTGACGGTACAGCCCGCCCAATCCCACAGTGACAGAGAATACACCATATATTCACCAAAACCAGGCAGAAACGTCATACAACCTAGATATACCAGGTGCTGGGCCTCCCAAGCTTGGAGAGCACAGTGAAGAAAATCCAGGACTTCCCAGAAAGCATCGGGACTAGCGACCCAGTCACCAGTTACAGTGGGACTTGGCAGCGGGGCAGCACTGAGCTGTCGGGAAACAACAGCCCTCCAGTTTATGACTAACCAGGGCCAAACCAGAGAACAGAGAGAGCCTGGTTACACCTTCACCACTGACGTGACCACCCTGAAATCTCCAGCGGCAGCAAGACCTCAGAACCTGGCAGTGACAGCAGCACAGAACTGGCGGGGCACATCTAAGAAGCAGGGCCAAACCAGAGAGCAGAGGCTGGATTCCACTATCTCTGCCAAGTGACCTGCATGTAAGTGAGTGCAGCCTTGAGAATCTGCAGATCCCCAGACCCTGGGTTTTCTAAAACACAAGCCAGGCATCGAACCCCCTTCCACCCACATACCCACTTTGGGAAACAGAGGGGCA
>REGO01000189.1:3422579-3433678 GCA_010120015.1 Rhombomys opimus
GTTCGGGGCACGGCTGGGATACAGATTTAATAAAATGTAACTGATAAAAAAAAATTAAAAAAATTGCACCTCAAAAAAAAAAAGAAAAATAAATAAATATTCAATGATTTTAAAAACAAAACAACAAAAAAAAGACTCACAACCCAGAGGACAAGGAGTTAGAAAGATGATGAGAGCCAGAGGGACTGGGGGATACCAAAGAAACAAGGCCTCTGAAACAAGGACCAAACATATATTAACACATAGAGAACACAGTAGCCTGTACAGAAGATGCAGAGCTCTGGGCATGGTGGGGTCCCAAACCTAAGAGGGGAAAATAAAGCAACACCTATCCCTAAACCAAAAGCTATCTCCAACTGATGAGTACTCAAAAACAAAAACAAAAACAAACAAACAAACAAACAAAAACAAAACAAAACAAAACAAAAAACCCCAAAACCAAAACAACAACAACAAAAACAATTTTCTCCAATAGTGTATCACTGGGTATACAAAAACTTTTATGGCCGGACCTCATGCCCAGTAGTGGATAACCACCACAAAATGAATGCAAAGGTATTTTGGAGGTTCTTGGAGGTTCTTTGTCTCCTATTTATTATCAGGACATTATTCTTTGTTGTTGTTTTTGTTAGTGTTGTTTTATATTGCAGATCATCTGAGTATAATTCTGGTTTCTGACTATGTGTACTTACGGCATTTCAGTCAGGGTATGTATGGGTATATATGTGTTTCTTAAGCCCTTTTCTGCTCTATTTCTTCTCTTTGTTTGTCTTCTTCTGGTTAGTTTTTATTTTACATTATTTTATTTTGTCATTTTTATTATTGTCTTAGATACCTATTTGTATTCTAATGAGAAAAAGAAAGATGTTGGATTTGTGTGCATGCAGAAGTGAGGAAGATCTGGGAGAAATTGAGGAAAGGCAAACCATAATCAGAATATGTGTTTTTTGATATCTTATTATAACGAGATCTGAACATATATATTTGAAGCCTGGTCCTAAGATTTTTGCATGAATAATTTCATCAATTCTCAATCCAGCCTTCAGGTAAGATTATTATTTTCCACAGGCAGAAAAATGAAAATTTAGTCATATATTTCAGTTATCCAGTTAGTTTCATTTACATACCCCCAAGTTTTGTAGATTCTATACCCCTTCCTAGCCACCAAATTTAAGTTCTTTATCAAAAAACAAACCCAAACCCAATACAACTCCCACAGCCTAGAAAACAAAATGCTACATTAACCATATAGAAAACAAACAAAGAAACAGAAAATAGCAAACTGTAACCAAATAAAAGCGCACAAATGCAACATTGTGTGTTGCCTGAACATGAGGCATGTCCTGGAGTTATTGTTATATCCAGTGTCTTTCTATTGGAGAAAACAGATTTTCTTCTCCCAGCAGGTGTACGTAGCACTTTCATTGTTAAGCTTTTATAGTGGATAGGCTTACACTGACTCGTTCACTCGTTCATTCTTTAAACCTAACAAAATAAAGTTTAATAAAAGAAAACAAAACCTATTACATCAAAATCAGACAAGAAAGATCAACAGGAAAAATAAAAGCCCCCCCCCCCACAAAGGGGTCCAAGAGTCAGAGACTCCTAAGATTACTAAATGAGAAGCCATCACACAAGCATGGAAGATCTAGGAAGGTCTAGTGGAGACTCAGGCAGGCCCTGTGCCTCTTGCTACAGCCTCTGGGAGTTCATACAAGCTTAGTTCATGTTGACTTAGATGACCTTGTTTCCTTGGTGTCCTCTGTCATTTCTGGCTCTTACATTCCTTCTGCCTCTTCTTTGCAAGGTTTCCTGAACTCTGAGGAGAAAGATTTGATTGAGAAATGTCGTTTAGTCTGAGCGTTACAAGATACTTTACTTTCTACATAATGTCCACTGCTTCAGAAGGTAGCTGATTTGGTGACGGTTGAGCAAAGAACTGTTCTATGAGTACAGAATAATAAATCACTAGGAGTGATTTCATCGTTACATTTTTTTATTTATTAGTGCAGTATCATATAATTTTACCGAGGGTCCCTGGGGTATCTAGTCTCGTGTTCTTGGCCAACAACACAATCTCAGATATGGGTTCTATCCTTAGGTAAGATTAGTTATTGGCTAACTAATTTTACGTGCTTCCATCATTAAATTTAATGACAAAATAAATTCCTCAATAAATTTAAGGGGCATTTGAGGGTTAGTGTTGATATACATAAGGCTAATAATTCAAAATTTAAGAAAATTTAAAATTCCTATAATGCAGGTACTGAAACTTAGGGTATATAGTGCAGTAAGAACAATAGTTAATTTTCTTTTGGCTGGAATCACATGGTTCTAAAGAACATGGTTTGCAATGGTGGGAAAGAAATGGCAGCAGGGAAGCTTGATCTGTGGTATTAGTAGGAAGCAAAGCAAAGGGAAGTCATGGTTTATCTGAGATCACTGCTTGTTCCTTTTTACTCTTAATACAGGAAAGTTGCTGACTTCATTCAGAGTGTGTCTTCATACGTCTGTCAATCTTCTCTAGAAAGTGCATCTTTCACAGACAGTGTATCTTCTGGGTGATTACAAATCCAGTTAAAAATAGAAATTGATCAAAAATCACTTTTATTATAATAATCATATAATAATAGCAATCAATGTCTTAATAACTTCAGTGATGTGATAGCACAGTTGATAATATCCATTTACACTTATGATAACTAATTTTCTGTGTTTCTCTGCTACTCCATATTCATCTGTTGAGAAGTCTCTGTTTAGTTCTGTACCCTCCTTTTTAATTGGGTTGCTTGATTTGTTGCTTTTTACCTTACTTAGTTCGTTGTATATTCTGGATATTAGCCCTCTTCCGATATAGGGTTGGTGAAGATCCTTTCCTAGTCTGTAGGCTGTCGTTTTGTTCTGATGACAGTGCCCTTTGCTTTACAAAATCTTTTTAGTTTCACAAGGTCCCATTTATTCATTGTTGTTCTTTGAGCCTGTGCTGTTGGAGTTCTGTTCAGGAAGTTGTCTTCTGTGCCAATGAGTTCTAGGCTTTTCCTCGCTTTTTCTTCTAACCAATTTAGTGTGTCTAGTTTAATATTGAAGTCCTTGATCCACTTGGACTTTCGTTTTGTGAAGGGTGAAAAATATGGATTTATTTGCATTTTTCTACAAGTGAACATCCAGTTAGACCAGGACAATTTGTTGAAGATGCTGTCTTTTTTCCATTGTATGATTTTCTCTTCTTTGTCAAAAATCAAATATTCGTAGGTGTGTGGGTGATTTCTGGGTCTTCTATTTGATTCAATTGATCCACCTTCTGTTTCTATGCCAGTACCACACAGTTTTTATTACTATTGCTTTGTAATACAGCTTGAGTCAGGAATAGAGATACCCCCAGACAATCTGTTGTTGTACAGGATTGTTTTAGCTATTTTGGGTTTTGTTTTGTTTTTCCATATGAAGTTGAGAGAATTTTTCTTTCAAGTTTGATAAAGAATTGTGTTAGTATTTTGATGGGAATTGCAGTGAATCTATAGATTGCTTTTGGCAGGATGGCTTTTTTCGCTATGTTAATCCTACTTATCCATGAACATGGGAAAACTTTCCATCTTCTGATATCTTCTTCAATTCCTTTCTTCAGAGACTTCAAGTTTTATCAACCAGATCTTCCACTTGCTTGGTTAGAGTCACACCAAGTTACTTTTATATAATTTGTGGCTATTGTGAAGGGTGTTGTTTCCCTAATTTCTTTCTTAGCCCTTTTGTCTTTCTTATAGAGAACTAATGATTTAGTGTTTTGACTAATATGTGACCTGAAGAGATTCTTTACTGGTCTTGTCTATTTGGTATTCTGTAGGCCAATTGTATGTTTGTGGACATCTCTTTTTTTAACTTGGGAAAATTTTTTTCTATGATTTTCTCGAAAGTATTTTCTGGTCCTTGGAGCCTGGAATCTTCTTTTTTTGTGTGTATTGCTATTATTCTTAGATTTTTGTCTTTTCATGGTATCCCTGATTTCTTTGATGTTTTGTGTTTGGAACTTTTCTGATTTTTATTTTTTCTTTGAGAGAAGTATCAATTTCTGCAATTGTATCTTCAGCGCCAGAGATTCTCTCTGCTATCTCTTCTATTCGGTTTGTGCTGCTTTCTTTGTGGTTCATGATCTTTTCTCTAAGTTCTCTTGCCCCAGGGATTTCTCTGTGTTTTCTTTATTGATTCAATTCTGATTTCAAGTCTTGCATTTCCTTCATTTGTTTGATTCCTGTCTTTCCATGATGGCCTCTATTTTTTGTTCATTTGCTCTCTATATGTCTCTACTTGTGCCTCTGTTTGGCAGTATCTGCCTCTATATCTTTTTATTTTTGTAATGCCCTTTTTATTTTCAATTACACTTTATTTACTTTGTATCCTCCCACTAGTTCCCTTCCTCCTCCCTTCCCAATGGACATCAGAAGAAGAAGAAAACAGAAAACAAGTTAGGACCCTCCCACAGATAGCCTCTGAAAGGCTCTGTCCTGCAGACTATTGAAGCAGATGTTGAGACTTATAGCCAAACTTTAGGCAGAATGCAGGGAATCTTATGAAAGAAGTGGGAAATAGTAAGATCTGCCTGTATATCTTTGATTTGAGAACATTTATCCTATAAAGTAGAATATCCATTGATTTGGGGGGTTGCTGGTGAAGCCATGATGTCCTGATTTTTGTTGTATGTGCTCTTTTTTTCCTTTTTTTTTTTCTTGACTGCAAAGCAAGTTTTATTAATGGCTAAGATATCTCTTCAGCTCCATTTTTTTTTTAGTTTTTTTTTTTGTTTTGTTTTTTTCTTTATTAATTACACTTTATTCACTTTGTATCCCCCCCCCGTAGTTCCCTCCCTCCTCCCTTCCCAATCCCTCCCTTCCTCCACCCTCTGCATGCATGCCCCTCCCCAAGTTCACTGATATGGGAGGACTTCTTTTCCTTCCTTCTGATCCTAGTCTATCAAGTCTCATCAGGAGTGGCTGCATTGTCTTCTTCTGTGGCCTGGTAATGCTGCTTCCCCCTCAGGGGGGGAAGTAATTAAAGAGCAGGCCAATCAGTTCATGTCAGAGACAGTCCCTGTTCTTATTACAATGGAACCCTCTTGGATACTGAACTGCCATGGGCTACATCTGTGCAGGCGTCTTAGGTTATCTCCATGAATAGTTAGTTCTTGGTTGGAATATCCGTCTCAGGAAAGACCCCTGTGCTCATATTTTTCGGTTCTGTTGCTCTCCTTGTGGAGTTCCTGTCCTCTCCAGATATTACTGTTTCCCACTTGTTTTATGTGTTCTTATGCTGACCTCTAGCCATCTACTTGTCTGTAATCTTCATTGTTTGTTCCTGGAATCTGTACTTCAGACTGGGTCTGTCTGACTCTGTTGTCTGGCATATTCTTCAGGAAGATGAGAGAGATCCACTGATTTGAGAGTGGATATTGTAGTTTCAGCTGTAGCTAAGGGAGGAATGTTGCAGGGGCATGTGTGCAAAAGCGGGAGTGTGCTTGGAAGGACAGGGTGCTAGAGCATGTAGAAGCCTGGAAGGGTGGAACTTAAGTGCAGGAGAGGGTGCAGGTGCTCTCACTGTTTGTGGGAACTGTAAGACCTGGGGTCTCACAGCTGAGCAGTTTAAGATTTCGTCCTTCCCAGAAACTCTCACAAACCAGGAAACTCATTGCAAAAGCAAGAGGTTTAATTTAACCATTGCGAAATGGAGCTACCCCTGCTGGTCAGCAAAGAGTGACACCGGGAGACAAAGGCCTTATGTTTTTAAAAGAAAAATTGTGGGAATTTTGAAGTTGCAGTCTTGGCAATTTAGGATTGGATGAGGAAGCTATAAAGTGAGAAAACTGATTAGTCTTAGGTGCTGAAGCTTGGCCAGTTATGCCAAGTGTGGATGAAGCTGCAATTAAAGGTGGGGATGGTTAGCTCATCCTTGAAGACTGGGGCTGTGGGCTTTTGGCTGGAGGACAGGAGCTACTCAGAAGAAGGACTGAGGCCATCTGGATTGGTTGTTAAGAAACACTATCTCGAAGACAAGGGTCTGGTTATTCTTTTTGCTGAGTGAATGTCATTGCTTGCTCACTTTTTTTATATCTGTCCTCACAGATATGGTCACATTCCTCTGTTCTCTGCAACGGTACTAAGAAGCTTTAGCTTAACTTGGACCTAAAACTCAAAACTATAGACTTTAGAAGACATATAGGTTACAAAGTTAGTCTGATACTTTCACCACTGCTATCTCCACCATGCATGGAGGCCCTTGCATGGGACAGTGGCCACTGACAGTCACCTCTGCTAGGCAGGTAGGCCAACTCTTGGGGCAAGGAGAAGTGCATGGTGGTTGAATATTCACCGCTCTCAGTCCAGGGAGATATCCACAGATGACCTGGATCCAAACTGTCCCAGCTCAAGGGTTGTTCCCTCTCACCCAGGAAGCCTCAATGTAGATGTTCTGGCTTTAGCTGCCCCTCCACTCCCCCATTTCATAGTTCTGATCCCGTGATCCTCAGATACTGTGCATGCTGGACACCTCCAGAAGTTTTATTTGTAAAAGTCAGAATCTGTAAAAAAAAATAAAACTAGATATCCCTCAAAGGAGGAATGGATACAAAAAATCATACACAATGGTATACTACTCAGGTATTAAAAACATGGAAATCATGAAATTTGCAGGAAAAATGAATGAACTAGAAAAGATCATCCTGAGTGTAGTAACCCAGAAGCAGAAAGACACATGATATATACCCACTTATTACTAGATATTAGATATATAATATAGGATAAGCAAAGTAAAATCTGTGGTCCTATAGAAGCTAAACAACCAGGAGGACCCTAGGGAATATGCTTAATTCTCATTCAGAAGGGCAAACAGGATAGAAATTGGAAGTAGGAGAAGACAGGGAACAGGACAGAATACTTCCACAGAGAACCTCTGAAAGACTTTCCCCGCCAGCATATTGGAGATACTGCGACATATAACCCAACTTAAGCAGAGTGCCAGAATCCTTATGGAAGAAGAGGGAGACACAAAGACCTGGTGGGCCAGGAACTCCACAAGGAAACCAACAGAGGCCAAACACCTGGGCCCAGGGGGTCATGCAGAGTTGAATACTCCAACTAAGGAGCATGCATGGAAACGACTTAGATCCCCTGTTCACAGGAAGCCCGTTGGCTGCCTAGTCTCCAAGTGGTTCCCTAGAAAAGAGTGTATGGGCTTTCTCTGATATGAACTCAGTGATTGGCTTTTTGATCACTTCGCCCTGTGGACACAGAAGATGTTGCAGCCAGCCTTTATGGGACCTGATAAGCTCAGGTCATTTAGAAGGGGAGGAGGTCCTCCCCTATCCAGAGACTAGGGAAAGGGCCTAGGGGGAGAATAGGAATAGTGGGTGGTACTGGGTGGAGTCGAGGGAGGGGGCTGCAGTGTTGATACCTAGTGAATAAATTATAATACATAAATATATAAATTAAATTACATTTAAAAATACTCTCCGTTTAACCACAAGTAATCAAATTCTGGTATGCATGTTTGAACAAAATTCTTGATGTAACAAAAGAAAAGAATAAATAAAGTCTTTTCATTGACTTAAAAAAAGGAGCTCTGACTGGGTCTTGCTCTTGTGTTTGAACTAAAGATGATGTTTTGGAATCAAGTCACTAATTTTCCTGTGTATATGTGCATATGTCCCTGTCTTTAACATTTTATTACTAACTAGTGCTAGGGAGAACTTCATGTTTAATTTTGGAACTGTGATGAAATATTTTTAATGTTAGTGTGTCTTTTTATATCAAGTCAGAAAATATTCCTCCTTTTGAATGGTTAGATGATATGTAAATAGATCATATAAAAATGTACAGTGTTTTATAAACTGTTAATGGACAGAGCATATATTTATGGTTGTTTACATCTCTATGTTTCTATCTTCATATAAATTAATTTAACCTCCATATAAAGCTAAATTAATATATGATACAAAGAGATGCATCATTTATCACTCACTAATACCACTTTTCTAGTATCCAACACTAAAGAACTCAGTATCCAACACTAGAGAACTCAGACTTAATTCACAAAGTTATTCTCTTCTGATGCCATAGCCCAAAATCTTCTCTTCTCATAGGACCCAGAAGTGGAAAACACTGAAATGTACCTGAATGTAATGCATATAGACAAACTGCAATGGCAAAATCAGTTAGCAAAAATTACACAAAACTGTGTAAGTCAACAATTAAATAAATTTGTGAATTAGATAAAATTATTTCTGTTTATATGTTTGTATATGTGTACGTAAACATGCCTGCAGTTTCCGTCAACTATTTGAAGAAGTCACTAGAATCTCTAAACTTGGAGTTATAGGTGGTTGTAGGCCACGTGATATAGGTGTTAAGAACTGAAATGTGGTCCTCTGGAAGAACAGCAAGTAGTATTAACCACTGATTTATATTTTAATCCCTAATTTAATAAATCATAATTTGATATATTTTAAGAATTATACATAAACATCTAAGTGTTTATGAATGAGGGTCCTCCTTCTTGCTTAGCTTTCTTAGGTGTACAGATTTTTTAATATGTTTATATTATACTGTATGTCTAAAATCCACTTATAAGTGAATATATACCATGTGTGTCTTTCTGTTTTTCACTCAGGATCATCTTTTCTAGTTCCAACCATTTGCCTGCAAATTTCATGATTTCCTTGCTTTAACTGCTGAGTAAAAGTTCATTGTGTAAATGTACTACAATTTCTGTATCCATTCTTCAACTGAGGTGCATCTGGGTTCTTTCCAGATTCTGGCTATTACAAATAAAGCTGCTATGAACATAGTTTATTAAATGACCTTGTTGTATATTCAAGCATATTTTGGATATATGCCTAAGAGTGGGATAGCTGGATCTTTTAAGTATTTCTACCAGTTCAATATTCCTCTGTTAAGAATTCTCTCTTGGACAGGAACCCCACAAGGAGAGCAACAGAACCAGAAAATTTGAACACAGGGGTCCAGGGGTCTCCCCAGGGACTCATATTCCAACCAAGGAACATGCATGGAGATAACCTAGAACCCCTGCACAGATGTAGTCCATGACAGCGTAGTATCCAAGTGGGTTCCATAGTAATGGGAAGAGGGACTGCCTCTGACATAATCTGATAGGCCTGTTCTTTGATCACCTCCCCCTGAGGGGAAAGCAGCCCCACCAGGCCACAGAAGATGACAATGCAGCCATTCCTGGTGGGATCTGATAGACTAAGATCAAAAGAAGGAGAGGAGGACCTCCCTTATCAGTGGACTTGGGAGGGGCAATCGAGAAGATGGGGGAGGGAGGATGAGGCTAGGAGGGGAGGAGAGAGGGGCTTATGGGGGGATACAAAGTGAATAAACTGTAATTAATAAAAAAGAAAAAAGAAAAAAAGAATTCTCTCTTTAGCTCTGTACCCATTGTTTAGTTTGATTACTTTTTTATGTTGGTGATTAGTTTCTTGAGGTTTTTAATGTATTTTCAGTATTATTTCTCTTTTAGATGTTTTATGCTATTGTTTTATTGCTTTATGTTTTGTTCTTTGACAGTGTCCTTTATTTTACAGAAGCTTTTCAGTTTCATGAGTTTCTATTTATTAATTGTTCATCTTAGAGCCTGAGCTGTTGCTATTCTGTTGTGTTACATTTAGACAATGGAATAGAACTCAGCTATTTAAAACAAGGAAATCATGAAAATTGAAAGCAAATGGATGGAATTAGAAAAGATCTTCCTGAGTGAGGTAACCCAGACCCAGAAAGACAGTTCTTGTTTATAATCACTAATAAGTAGATAATAGCCATATAATGCAGGAACACCATACTAAAATCGACATATCTAAAGAAGTTAAATAAAAAGGAGGACCCTAGGGAAGACCCTTAATTCTCATTCAGAAGAACAAATAGAGTAGGCATGGGATCAGTTGAAAAGAGGTAACTGGAGAGGAACCTACTATATATGTATTCTGAAAGACTCCACCCAGGAAGACATCCAAACAGATGCTGACATTCACAGCCAAACTTTGTGCAGAAGACAGGGAGTTTTATGGAAGCATAGGTGGAAAGCAGGACCCAGAGGGGACAGGAGCTCCACAAGGAGATCAACAAGCCCAATAAATCTGCATCTAGGAGGTTCTGCAGAGACTGATGTACCATGCAATGAAATGACATAGGGATCCTGCTCAGATGTAGCCCATAGGTAACTCAGTCTCCATGTGGGTTGCCTAGGAAGAAGGACAGGGACTGTCTCTGACATGGACTTTGTTGCCAGCGCTTTGATCACTTCCCTGTGGTTGGGAAGCCTTCTAGCCCGCAGAGGATAAGGATGCAGACAGTCCTGATGAGACTTGATAGGCTGGAATCAGATGGTAGGGGAGGAGTTCTCCCCTTTGTGAGGACTAGAGTAAGTTGGTAGTGAGGAAAGGGTGAGAGGGTTGGACCAGGAGGAGATGTGGGAGGGGTCTACAATTGGGATATAAAGTGAACATATTATAAAAAATATTTAAAGAGAAAAGAAATGTTCAAAGGGGAAAAAAGAAAAAATTGACTTTCAACAACTTAAAGAACAAGAATGCAATGGACAGAGAAAACTTCCTTCCATGTCCTTCATAGAGGCTGCCAAAGTAAGGTGTGGAACAGACTAAGAATGTACAATACCACCTTAAAGACAGTGCAGCCACTCCTGATGAGACCTGATAGACTTACCTGATAGATAAGGGGAGGAGGACCTCCCTTATCAGTGGACTGGGGGAGGGATATGAGAGGGGAAAAGGAAGGGAGAGTGGCATAGGGAGGGGAGGAAGGAGGGAGCAACAGGGGAGATACAAAGCGAAGAAACTGTAATTAATAAAAATAATGAATGCACGTCCCATCTGTCTTTCTAAATGAGGATTGATCCTCTTACCCCATGTCCGCTCTCTTGATTATCTTTTTTAGGTGTATAGATTTCATTAGGTTTATCATTTAGAAAGACAGATGGGACGTGCATTGAACGCATGACAGGGGTCTACTGAGCGCATCTGAAAGCCTCTAACTAGCAGTGTTTTCAAAGCAAAGACTCATGACCAAACCTTTGGCAGAGTA
>REGO01000189.1:3434303-3450742 GCA_010120015.1 Rhombomys opimus
AAGGAAGGAAGGAAGGAAGGAAGGAAGGAAGGAAGGAAGGAAGAAAAAACTATATCTTCCCACAAAAAAGATTAAAAGTAGGTTTTCCTAATTCATATTATTTAATTAAGAAAAAAAAATCCTCACATATCTATCCAGCTGTTTGGGTTTTAGTTAATTCCAGATGTCGGCAAGTTGAAAACCAAGAAGAACCATCATATGTATCTAACATTAGTTATAGTACAATTTTTCATTAAACAAAATATCAATTATATTGAAATCAAAGATGTATTTACAAGGTGTGTTTTGATAAAACACCCAATATTTTATGCAAAAGTCAAGTTACACACAAACATGTAGTCAGTTGCAGTAAATTCCATACCTAGAGTCTGCCTTTGAGATCTCCGAATGCCCACAACAATTTAAGAACATGTTCACTGTGAATCGCTTTTATCCCAGCAGGAAATAACAGTATAGAGCACACACCTAACCTAATGGATTTGAAGTGAACATTACTTACCTGAAATATAGGTAAGGGCCCTTCCACCACACAGGGAAATCACCAAAGAAGTGCAACAGAATTGCATATTAGAAGACTTCACACTATCAAAACTAACGGTTAAGAAATACTAAATGAGCAATTTCCCTATATGTAGAACACTCAGGGAGAGAGACCTCACAATGCGAGAGACCGTGAGACCATAGCTTTAAAAAATGTGGATGGATAAAACAGGATCAGATGAATGGGGGGAGGTCCCCCCTATCAGTGGACATAGAAAGGGGCACAGGGGTGATGAGGGAGGGAGGGAGGGACTGGGAGGGAACGAGGGTTCGGGGCACGGCTGGGATACAGAATTAATAAAATGTAACTGATAAAAATAAAAATTAAAAAAAAAATGTGGATGGAAAGAAAACGTGCCAATTTGGAGGCTGAGTCTAATCTCTGTAGAGCTTTAGAGTTTGCTCGCTGCTTGCTTAAAAACAATTGAGTGCAGAAACTATGAATCTAGCATTGTATATAGTTTAGTCATGCAAATTTCACACTAATTAAAAGAAAATTAACTCCACAGATACTAATATTTGAAAATAACTCAAGCGACACATTGCCAGTAATGCACACAAACGATCATGCTCTTAGTGTCGTGAACCTTTAAATGACATAATATGCATACACACACACATATACTGTTAATTCATTTTTTATTTGACACAGTAAAGTCAACTATCTCTAAACAGTATTATAAAACTACTTAGTGACATTTTAGATTATTTGAATACTTTGTTGCATTACATACTTTCTTAGGTCTTTCGTTTTTAAAATGTGAAAGAGTAGGTGTGATGTGAAAAAAAAAGAAATGTGGGCACAGGTGCTAAAAGGGTAACACCATAAGCTTTTTGTCAAGGTGCTTCAAACACTGACAAAACTTAGACCGAATTTGTACTTTACCACATATTAGTAACATGGGCTATTCAATGTCAGTCTGCCCTTGCAGATTTAGTTTGTTTTATTTGCAAATTTGTAAAGGAGATGTCTTAATAGGAAGATGTGAGGATTACAGATTAATTCTTTACACTGATCTTGCCAGAATACTATTCATATTTTAGAAATTACTACGACAAAATGAGGAAGTTAATGCCTACAAAACTGCAAAAGAAAGTATTTTTCACATTTTTCATTTATGGGTAAAATTATAACTGAATATTAGGCTGTTTTAAAAAATAGTCACAATTTAATAACAAAGGCAAAATTCTATATTTATAATCTATTTAGAAAGTTTCCTGGATTTAAAGCACACCACTAGGCTCTGACTTTGGTGTAGTTATCCTGTGTGCAGGCACAGTTCTCTCTTCATTTCCAGTTGTGTGGTTGTGATAGTTGGTTTCCTATTCTTAATAAGACAAACACACTGGTCGGTCTGCCAGCCCGTACATATCCTCATTGTGAGAGATATTGTTTTTCTTTTCTCTTTTTACGTACAATGAGATTACAGCAGAAATTTTACAGAGATTTGTATTTTATTTTCACACACACATACATATGCAAAATCAATTTGAAAACAAAAACAAACAAACAAAATAACCACTAAGATAAAATTTTAGGCTTAAAATTAAAAAAAAAAAAAGAAATGGAAATGAAACCAAGTAAAAGATTTAACAAAGCAAAAAAAACAAAAACAAAAAACAAACAAAAAAAAAACAAAGTGAATAAACTGTAATTAATATTAAAAATAAAAATTTAATTAAAAATAATCACAAGCAATGCCCATAAAAAAAAAAAGAATCAAAAACAGATAAGCCTACATCCAGACATAACACTCCAAACTCATGATCTTGTAATTTTCATAAGAAGGGTTTCATTGTACAGAGCTCCATCTTTCCATGCACAGCTATTCATCTTAGAAATCTTTGGTAACCTCTGGGGAAAACACTACTTATCCTATCTTGATGAGTTTGTTTACTTAAATAACTAAGAATCCCTGGCTTATTTGAGTTTAATAACACATAAACTTGGTGAATATGATAACCATGACCTTTACTCTTGGTGAGCATTTTTCATTTGATTTTTGCTTTTTAATCATGTGTATGTGGCTGGCAGGGAAAAGGTACATAAGTATGTTAGTGCTGATCATATCAGGTTCCCTGGGGCTTTAGTTATGGCTTTGCATCACCAAAAAATAGATGCTGAAAACTGAGCCCCGGTCTTTTCTAAGAACAGTACATACACTTAACTGCTGGGTCCCTCCAAACTCTCAGGTAAGATTCTAAAAACAACACAAACAAACAAGGAAAAAAAATCTAACAAACAAATTTTTAAAACATTTGTAAGACCTCCCCTATCTGAAAAATGGATAAAGTTCGGTACATTTATACAAGTATTATTCAGCTGTTGAATGACATCAAGAACTATGCAGGCAAATGGATGGGACTAGAGAAAAAAATCATGCTGAATGAGGTAACCCAGACCTAAAAATCAAGCATGGTCTATGCTCACTTATAAGTGGGAATTAGCTGTTAATTACTTGATAATCATCCCCAGACCCAAAATGACTAAGTCATAAGAAAAGTTCAAAGTGGGACACATATATCTCGCCTGTGAAGGTGCACTGTCTGTGGGTGGGAAAGGGAACAGGAGGGATCAGGTGTAGAGGGGAATGGAGGTACAGAGTACTGGACTACACAACTGGAACTGAGGGCACTTGGGGAACAGACTCCCAGGATTTTATATGAGTGACATGAGCAAGTACTCTTAGTAATGGAGGATGTGAGGCCTAAACCAGCCATCTTCTCTCACCAGGCAACTTCCAGGGGTAGATCTGGGACTTCAACCCAACTACAAAAACTTCTACCTACAACCTAGCCTGCTTGCAAGATGGGCTGAGAAAATGGGGGCTCACTCCTCATGGGAGTGACAACTAATGACTGGTCAAATTTGATGGCCATGCCACTGCCTAGGTAGTCAGAAACAGGAGGCTGGATAGTAAAGATATCTAGTATAGAAAAAAAAAATTACAAAATGACTCTTTTTTTTTTAAACTTAAATGTCTTTTTTTTTACAAATATTTTATATTAATCACATTATTTACTTTGTAACTGAGCTGTAGCCCACTCCCTCATTCCCTCCCAATTCCATGCTCCCTCCCTCATCTCTTTCCTTCCCCTTTCCAAGTCCACTAATAGGGGAGGAGCTACTCCCCTTCCATCTGACCCTAGCTTAACAGGTATCTTCAGGACTGGCTGCAAAGTCCTCCTCTGTGGCCTAGCAAGGCTGTTCCTCCCTTGGAGGGAATCAAAGAGGCAGCCATTGACTTCATGTCAGAAAGGGTCCTTGTTCCACTTATTAGGGAACCCACTTGGATACTGAGCTACCATGGGCTACATCCAAGCAGGGGTTCTAGGTTATATCCATACATGGTCCTTGGTTGGAGAAACAGTCTCATAGAAGACCCCTGTGCCCTGATATATTTGGTCCTTGTGGAGCTCCTTTCTTCTCCAGGTCATACTAACTCCCCTTCTTTCATATGATTCCCTGCACTCCGCCGAAGGTTTGGTTATGAGTCTCAGCATCTGCTTTGATACACTGCTAAGTAGAGTCAATCAGAGGCCCCCTGCAGTAGGCTCCTGTCCTGTTACTTGTTTTCTCCTACTTCCAATGTCCATCCCATTTGTCTTTCTAAATAAGGATTGATCATCTTACCCCCGGGTCCTCTTTCTTGTTTATCTTCTTTAGGTGTACAGATTTTAGTATGTCAATCCTATCTTATAGGTCTAGTACCCACTTATATGTGAATATATACCATGTGTGTCTTTCTGCTCCTGGGGTACCTCACACAGGATGATCTTTTCTAGTTCCCACCATTTTCCTGCAAATTTCATGATTTCCTTGTTTTTAATTGCTGACTAGTATTCCATTGTGTAAATGTGCCACAATTTCTGTATCCATTCTTCTGTTGATGGACATCTGAGTTGTTTCCAGGTTCTAGCTATTATGAATAAAGCTGCTACAAACATGGTTGAGCAAATGTTTTTATTGTGTACTTGAATGTCTTTTGGATATATGCCTAGGAGTGGTATAGCTGTTCCTGATGGGATCTGATAGACTAAGATCAGAACGAAGGAGAGCAGGACCTCCCCTATCAGTGGACTTGGGAGGGGCAAGCAAGAAGAAGGGGGAGGGAGGGTGGAGCTGGGAGGGGATGAGGGAGGGGCTTATGGGGGGATACAAAGTGAATAAACTGTAATTAATAAAAAATAAAAAAGATAAAAAAGAAAGCAACAGATCAAGTAATCCAATTATAAAAGGGAGTAAAGAGCTAAACAGAGAATTTTCTGTAGAAGACTATAAAAAGGCAGAGAAACACTTAAAGAGATGCTCAATATCCTTAGTCATCAAAGGGATGCAAATCAAAACAACACTGAAATTTCACCTGACACCCATCAGAATGGCTGAGATAAAAAAAATTCAAGTGACAACACATGCTGGAGAGGTTGTGGAAAAAGGGGAACCCTCCTCCATTGCTGGTGGTAATGTAAACTTGTACAGCCACTTTGGAAATCAATCTGGTGCTTTCTCAGACAATTAGGAATACTGCTTCCTCAAGATACAAAGTGATTCTTAATAATATTCAGCTATAATCATAAATTGGTGCTTAGCCCAATACTCCTCATACAGGCTTCACCTGGCAGGTGATAGAAGCAGATGCAAAAAGACAGAGCAAAACATAAAGCAGAGAGAGAGAGAGAGAGAGAGAGAGAGAGAGAGAGAGAGAGAGAGAGCTCAAATTGTGGGTCACTCCTCTTGGAGATCTGGAAACCTTGTGGAAGAAGGGGAAGATAAATTGTAGGAGCCAGAGATTCAAGGACACCAGGAGGGCACAGCCCATATAATCAGTTAATCAGAGTTCATGGGGCCTCACAGAGACTGAAGGCCGAATCTTGAAGCTTATATGTCTGTGATGGGTCTGTTATGTGCATACATGTTATGGTTGTTAGATTAGTATTTGGGGGGCCTTCTAACAGTGGAAATGGGATTATCTCTTACTCTTTTATCTACCCTTGACACTTTTTCCCTCCTGCTTTTGCCCTCACCCATCCCTTATATGGGTATTTTGTTCCTAGTCTTATTGTATCTTGTTATAATGTGTTCAGTTCATATCTTTTGAAGGCCTGTTTGCTTCTGAAGAAAGCAGAGGTGGAGTAGATCTGGGGGGGGGGGGGAAGGGACGTGGTAATGGAACTGGGAATAGTAAAGGAAACTGATTATTAATTAATTAGTTAATTAAGCAATTTTAAAATCTAAATTTAAAACAATTCTCCTCTTTTGGAGTAATTAATTTATAGTGTTTTTAAGCACTGCAAAGAACTCCATTTAATTAAATTTGCATATGAAATGTGATAGGGAACATTTTTTAAAATAATTTTAAGTATTTTAAGTGTTTTGTTTTTAGAATTTGTATGTATTTATTAATTTGCTTTTGCTCCATATTTGAAATATAAAATATGCATAGACCACTTGTATTATTTGGGATGTTCTATTTTATTTGCAAATTGATATGTATGTATGTATCTAAACCAATAATGCTTTATTTTAATCATAAGCTAGAGTTTTAATGCTATTGTCACAAATTGAAAAGTTTATTTGTTTGTTTGTTTCTTTTTTGTTTTTGTTTTTGTTTTGAGACAGGGTTTCTCTGTGTGGTCTTGGCTTTCTGGAATTGCTTTGTAAACCAGGATGGCCTCAAACTTAGAGCAATCCACCTGTCTCTGACTCCCTGAGTGTTGGGATTAAAAGTGTCTACCATTATAACCAGCTTAAAAGTTTTATAATTATAATTTTCATCAAGGTTTAAAATCATCTTAAATTTTATAAAGTAATACAGTACTTAAATCATTTGTCAAAAAATAAAGACAAAGTATGTTAATGATGCTTGCCTTTCCTGCAATAAACATATCTGAATATTTTCTTCTTACTGTTAGAGGAAGTATAGTACTGACAAATGCAAATGACCAAAATGACACAAAGTTATACATTTCTAGTACCACACAGTCATTCCATTATTTTCTTTATTCAAATTTATTCAAAGCTATTCCTTAAAGTTCCTCTTCCCCTCAGAATTGGGCGTTATTCAAAACCTGGTATTCTTCTATAGATAAAAGCTTATTCTAATATGAATATTGTATACATTTTTTGCAAAGACTCTCCCATGCAAAGCAGTTTCCTGGCTTTTACAGATGAATCTTTCTGGTGCTGTTAACTGATATTCAATTAATTCCAATCCTGGTTGAATTCTATTTAAGACTCTCCTCCTGATAGATTGTGCAAAATTTCATTTATATTCTAAGTCATGTATGACTTCAGCTTGAGACATAGATAGAAGTATTGTTTCTGACATTGGAATGAGCAAAGCGTAACAGACAATAACATGCCTGATTACTAAAGTATAAGATGTAAATTCTCCTACATTTCTATGCATTAAAAACATCAGAAACCCTGAATTTTAATATAAAAAATGATGAAGTATATCAAATGAGATTCCTCTATCTTGCCTAGTAATAATTTGATTAAGTTACAATATGAACACTTTAAAGAAAAATAATGACTTAAAATAAAAACAGCTTTGCCTTTTAGGTTTCAAAAATATCTTATTTGATTTCAAAATATTATTGAACCTTCCTGCACATTCTTCCATGGCTGATTTTACAATATTTTACAATATCAGTGTCTTGGGTGTTTCTTAACCTAAGGAATCAAAGATAAGAATGGTGAATGAGTCTATGGCAAGATGCAATCTCATAATTGAATGTGATGAAGCTTAAGATGCAGAATTCTATTAAAATAATAATAATAAAGAGTGATGTTGCATTTCAACTCTGTCAGGACGTCTGCTTAGCCTCAGACTGATGAGCTGGGGTGGCAGTCAACTAGCATAAGCTTTTAAAAATACAAAGCCATCATTTGCCTCTAAAGGGAATTTAACATAAAGCATACTTCAATTTCTCTAATAAAAGGTGAAATTCAAAATCATTGTGCCTGTGAGACCTAACTTGATTAAGACATAAAATTTCACTAGACAGTTTTAAACAGTAAGGAAGAAAGGCACTATAGTCTTTTTTCTTTTACTGATTTAATTTCATATCCTATATAATGCCAGCACAGATGAAGTGTACAAAGGATTTTTGTTTTATATGGTCATAATCAAATATCCTGAGCACACAGCCCATTGGTGAGCATCATAGCCTCCAGAGACATACTTCTATAATTAATCTCTGTTGCTTAACTTACAACCAATATCTTTGTGGGTGACTTGAAAACCTCTGTGGATCAGCTTTCTCAGTATTTAAGTATGGACAATAAAAGTATATCACTCATCAAGTTTGTCTGGTAATTTAGCATTTTAATATTTATGAAGAACATAGAAAAATGGTATGGAGGAAACAGATATTAAACTTCCAATGGGAGGAAAGACAACTTGATGTTTTAAACATTGCTGTTATTGATATATGTGTAATACATCATTGGACTGGAAGAAAGTATTTTCAGTCAATAAACATCATGGTATATCTACCTACACTCGAAATGTTTTAATTTTGTACCAGGGTATTTTCAGAACATATAAGGGTGCATTTTATGAAGAGACACCCTAGATGCTATGCCCAACAGGCTGAGAATCACATTGCTATTTCACAGTTGAGATGACCCAGCATCACAGTTGCTCTTCCAGGACATTTGGAAGCCAGGCGCTGAAGCTAAGTGATAAAGAATACCACTCACACAAGTAAGAAATGAATGATGTTATGAATTTTCAGGCCTCAAATTTCCAACAGTGTAAAGTACCAACAGGCCATTGTTTATTTGTTTGTTTAGTGATTTTCACCTGGCTAATTAGACATCCTAGCTTACCAGTATGACTAGACATATAAAAGACCCTGTTGGGGAATCATATTTTAAACTGTCTGTAGGTAATGACCTGTCAAACAAGTCTTGGCAGTTCAGCCCTGATAAAAAGGTATGTTCCAGGGAGAATAAGAAAAGACTCTGGAGGGTTTGTTTTTTGTTATCCCTCACACTTCCAGTATCAGGCTGCATGTCCTTGTCATTCAAGTAGCCCTGTGTGAATACGCTTTGTTAGTTCTCA
Source organism: Rhombomys opimus (assembly GCA_010120015.1). Lineage (NCBI taxonomy): Eukaryota > Metazoa > Chordata > Mammalia > Rodentia > Muridae > Rhombomys > Rhombomys opimus. The sequence continues at coordinate 3,442,916 of REGO01000189.1, forward strand.
AGAGCACTGGATATTTGAATTGAGATTTGGGGAATGAGTGAAACAGAACTTTCAAGGATTGTTAGATATGTATTTGCAGAAAGTGGCCTGAACAGATGCCATAAACAGAAAAGTAGGATACTTCTATTGTATAACTTAAATAGCCTAAATTACTTTGTACATGCTGGTTTTGGTATGTTCTTAGATTGTATGTAAGGGGTGTGGATACTATATAAATAAGCTAAAATCATTAATGCAGTATATCTAAAATGTAAACCTATTTTATATAAGCTTCTTCATATTTTGAAACTGAAAGAACTGTCATAAGTTTCAGAGATGGCAGGAGGGAGACCTGAAAGCAAGACTGAGAAGATGGAATGAGAGGAAAGTTGCTACATAGTGACATAAAAATACAAAAGAGGACTGCCTTTAGTTTCTGTAATAAATAATTGTGTTAAATATTTCCTGAAATATAAGAAAGATAATGCCAAAGATGACTATGGGGTATGGTCACAATTTAAAGAGAGAAATTCACTGAGGACGTGAGTAGATTAATGGATTGGTAGCTTGGATAGATAATACTATTGAAAATTCTTTGTAGAAATTTCTGGGGAGTTTTAGTCTTCCGTAAAGCAAATAAATGACAGAAGACCTTGTTTAAAGACTGCTGTAAATTGATTTGTTTTTATTAGGATATGCTATAGTATTGGGTCACTGTTAGGTGTAGCACAGAGGGGTAAATAAGCAATAAGAATGGGGGATGAAGAGACTGCAAAAGGGGACTCCCTATTCTGGCAAGTAGACTAGATCACAAGTACAAATGAAGTAATGATTTTGGATAGCAATACCCAGCAACACCATGGCCCACACTGAGGAGGAGTGAAAATGATCAGAATCCATTACATTAAGGTCTTACATAATTAATAAAAGTATTTAAAGAAAAATTAAAATGTATCACATAAAGATATTTAAAATATATATGTATATATATGCATATGAATTTATCCCTTTCATTCTTGTCTTAGTAAGGAGGAATTTGTAAACTCTTCACTCTATGTAATAGGATTCCCCATGAGTTCCTGAAGGAATGCTTGAACTTTGGTATAAGATAATAGGAAATGTAGTTTAATGAAAGACTCTGAAAATAATTGTAAAACATATGCATTGCTTTTACCTTATTTGATTTTTTTTCTTTACCTAGCACTCTTCTGCACGGCATGTAATGTATAGATTAAGTTAGTATTTTACTGATGTGTACTCTGTGATAATCATAATTTCTATAAATTTCTACTTTTCTTACCCCTTCAAAAAGTACTCTGTTTATGTTCAAAGCATGTAAAAAACAATGTATTTTGTCTCTTTATTGAGCTTTGCACACATCCCTTAATGGCTCTGATGTTTTTTGTTATTGATGTAAGAAAATATTTTCACTGTTTGTTTATATATTGAAGTTCCAAAATGTTTAGAAAGTGATTAAAATCAATAATCTTTGGTCACTGAAATATTTCTTGAACTTTAATTTTACTTATGTGTAATATTTATTTTTTGAACATTTCATGAGCACTGACACTGGCCTAACAATCATTTTCTATAAAGTAACTTCACATGCTGTTGACTAGAAAGAAACATTTATATTAGAGGCAGAGGTGCTTTTTGCATGATCCTCTGAATAGTGAAAGTTCACTGTGAAAAACACTGTTATATCATGCCTCTCTCCCTCAAAATGAATGTACATGTCAGCTAGTACTCACGCTGGTTTTAATACATGCCATGATGTCCACTCTGTGTTTGTTTCCTCGGCATTTAAAATGGACTATTCTGGAAATGAATAAAGATTATTATCACCATATATTTTACTTTGAAAAACTCACTTTAAAAGAACAAGTAGCCTCCCAAAAGAAGCTTATTTTAAGCTTAGAGTGTAATTAACACTGAGACCCATAACTGAACACGATGCAAGAATAAGACACTACAGACAGCATAGACCTAAATAAGACACCTATACTGTGCCATCCATTCTCAAAGATAAAGGTTGTTATGGGAGAGGGGACAGAAAGAGTCTAGGAGATAGAGGCAGTCATTTGCTAGGAGGAAACAGTTTGGCTTCAGCAGGGCGGCTACATGTAAGAATTCACAGAAGTTATGGCAGTGTGTACAAGACCTGTGCAAGTCCAAAACCAATCCAAATTCCAGAGTCGAGAGAGGATATTGAAACAGTTTTCTATTCATAGTTCTGAAGCTATGAACATTTGATAGATGCAACTAGAGGGGATCTTTGTTTTCTTTAAGAGTTTAGCTTTTTGGTTGATTGGCTATACTACAGTAGAAGATTCAAATCAAAGAATATATGGGCATCAAAATTTTTTCTTGACTTAAAAAGAACTAAGAGACTTGGGAGGGGCAAGCAAGAAGAAGGGGGAGGGAGGGTAAGGCTAGGAGGGGAGGAGGGAAGGGCTTATGGGGGGATACAAAGTGAATAAACTAATTAATAAAAAATAAAAAAATAAAAAAGATAAAAAAAACCTAAGAGATAGGGAAAGGATAGGGGTAGACCTGGGAGGAGTTTTAGAGAAAGGTGAAGGTAACCAAAACCCTTTGCACTAAATAATTAAAGAAAAAAATAAAAAGAAGTAAATGAAACTAAAAAATACCTTACAGAAAGATATTGAAAGGGTGAATGTGCTTATCAATACATCTCTCTCATCTTGACTTAGTAGGATGAATTTATAAATTATCCAGTCTTTCTAAAAGGTTTCCCTGTGAGTCCCTGACCTTTGGAGTAAAATGTTAGAAACTGTAGTTTAATGCAATAGTAACACATTCTCTCACATTTACTGATGTCTAAGATTTGGAATACTCATAGCAACAGAGCCTCACTCTGGTCTAGAAGAGAACCACTCTTTTCCTTTTCAGGCGGGTGATCATTAAGATTCTCTAGATTGTGTGCCCACACTTCTAATCTCTAAAGCTGTGGACACATCACACTGTCTTTACCAATCTTCTTTTAAACAATCTTTTAATTCTTCTCTGTAAAATTGGAGCTCTGAACACAGCCCTGATTCTCTCTGCAAGACATCTTCCTTTCATTTTTTATTTATTTATTTTTATTTTATTTTTATTTTTTTAGCCAGAGATTCACTGTGTAGCCTTAGCTGGCATGGAAATCATTGCATAGACCAGGTTAGCCTCAAACCCACAGGAATCTGCAATAGTACAGAGGTGGAGAAAAGTAAATGTGTTTTAAATTCATTTCTTATTCTTATTCCTCTTATTTTTGAGCTTAAAATATAATTACATCATTTCTCCATTTGCTTTTCTCCCTGCATTCCTCCCCCTTATACTCTTAATTGCACTCTTTCAAATTCATGGCATTCCTTTTTTCTTTTTTCTTTTTCTTTTTTGTTTTCTAATTGTTGTTATAGAAAACACTATCAGATTAACATACCTCGAAGCAGAAGGACCTAGGACACCATTTCCTGAAATTCTTTTCAAAATATTCAGCAGGTGATATAATCAAAGTCTATTGTAAGCTTTGTTCAAGCGCATGTACATCTTATATATGCTGCTGGTTCAGATATTCCATGGTTCTCCTGCTGTGGGAAGACAGCCAAACCACTATGAGGTCTGACACTAGGACTTAGACTACCTGCTTACAAGACTGCTGCTGAGACTGCAATGGACAAGTCAGAGAGTTGGGGTTGGTAGCTGCCCTGCCCTAGTACTAGTCTCCAAATGCTGAACATGAGTATGTGCAGATCAACGTTTCTGTTGCAAGTTTGTGGCTAGACTTGCTTTGATGTTATCCCTCCTGATTTCCATTTTATGCCTTTGGGGAGTATATTATATGTTTATTATTATTATTATTATTATTATTATTATTATTATTATTACAGGAGCTCCACAAGGATCAAATATATCTGGGCACAGGAGTCTTTTATGAGACTGTTTCTCCAACCAAGGTCCATGTATGAATATAACCTAGAACCCCTGCTCGGATATAGCCCTTGGTAGCTCAGTATTTAAATGGGTTCTCTAATAAGGGGAACAGGGACAATTTCTAACATGAACTCAATGGCTGGCTCTTCAACCCCCCACTCCCCGAGGGAAGAGCAGCCTTGCTAGGCCACAGAAGACGACATTGCAGCCAGTCCTGAAGAGACCTGATAAGCTAGGGTTAGATAGAAGGGGAGGAGGTTATCCCCTATCAGTGGACTTGGAAAGAGGCAGAGAGGAGATGAGGGAGGGAGGGTATGATTGGAAGGAAATGATGGAGGGGGCTATGGCTGAGATACAAAGTGAATAACCTGTGATTAATATAAAAAATAAAAATTATTATTAAAAATTAATTTCCTTTTTATTTTATATAGATTCCATTTGAATTTGTCTGGAGTCTTGGCAAAACACCAAACGTAGATTACTGAGCAATCCTGAAATAGTTAAAGTGTTAGGATTCTGCGTTTGTGAAAAACACACTTGCATGGCCTCACACATGGATTGCTATAGTTTTTTCTTTATTATTTATCACACTTTATTCAATTTGTATCTCAGTTATAGCCCCCTGCCTTATCTCTTCCCAATCCCACCCTCCCTCCTTCTCTCCCTATTCCTCTCCCCTAGTCCAATGATAGGAGAGGTTCTTTCCCTCCCCCTTCTATCTGACCCTAGCCTCTCAGGTCTCTGTGGCCTGGTAAGAGTGCCTCCCCACCACCCCCGGGGGGATAGCTGATCAGAGAGCCTGCCACTGAGTTCATGTTAGAGACAGCCCCTTCCTAGGGAATCCACTTGAAAACAGAGCTGCATGTGTAGGAGCTTTGTTACAATAGGTATACTGTAGACAGTAAATGTTTTTTGTTTGTTTGATCACTTTACAGCCTGATCCCAGTCTGCTCTCTCCTCTACTTCTAATTCCCACCTTTATGTCCTCAACATCTATTCCTCCCTCTTCTTCTTCTCAGAGAAGCAGAGGGCCCCAAAGAATACCAACCAATTCTGCCACCTCAAATCACAGTAGGACTAAGTGCATATTTTCTCAATGAGCCTAACAAAGCAGTTCAGCTAGGGGAAATAGATTCAGAGGAAGGTAACAGAATAAGAGATAGCTCCTCCTCCAATTGTTTGGGGACTCATATGTTGACCAAGTTGCACATCTGCTCCATAGGTATAGGCAGTCTAGGTCCAGCCAATGGTTCCTCTTTGGGTTGATAGTCCAATTTCTGTTTGCCCTGTGGACCCAGGTTGGTTTACTCTGTAGGTCTTCTTGTGGTGTCCTTGACACCTCTGGCTCCCTCTGTTCTTCCCACTAATTTAGAAAAACTCCCCAAGATAGACCTCTGTTTGGTTCTGTGTTTCTGTATCTTTTTTCATCAGCTGATGGAGGAAGCCTCTCAGAAGACAGTTAGGTTCCTGTCTATAAGCATAGCATAGGTTCGTTTTCTCCCATGGGGTTGGTTTCAGTTCGGTCCAGTCATTGGTTTGCCATTCCCTCAATCTCTGCTCCATCTTAATTCCTACATACTTTGTTGGCAAGAAGTATTTAAGGGTGGGTTGACGTCTGCTCTCCTCCACTGGAACTCCTACCTGGCTATAGCAGGTGATGACTTCAGACTCCTTTAGCCCTGCTCCTAGGAGACTCAGGGTCAACACATAGACTCCTGGGAGCCTCCCCTTTACCAGAGATGCCTCTCCCCACTGATTTCCATTCTCTCTCCTACTCCTTCCTCCCTCTTCCAGCCCACCCACATCACAGCTGATCTCCACCCCAGTTGCCCTCTCCACCCCCTCTCCCACCCACTATTCCTCCTCCATCTACTTCACATGTCTATTTTATTTACTCTTCTGAGTGAGATTCAAGCATCCTCCCATGAGCCCTCCTTGGCTTCTATAGGTCTGTGGATTGTAGCATGGTTATTCTGCACTTTATGGCTAGTATATACTTAAAAGTGAGTACATACCATATGTGTCTTTTGGGTTCTGAGGTACATCATTCAGGATGATCTCTTCTACTTCTATCCATTTGCCTGAACATTGCATGATGTCTTTGCTTTTAATAGCTGAGTGGTATCATATTGTGTAAACGTACCACATTTTCTATATCCATTCTTCCACTGAGGGACAACTAGGTTGTTTCCAGATTCTAGCTATTATGACTAAAGCTTCTATAAACAGAGCTGAAGAAATGTCCTTGTAGTATAGTGGAACAGCTATTGGGCATATGCCCAGGAGTGATATAGTGGGATCTTGAGATAAATCTATTGAATCAATTCAGGTCTAGATTCAAATGTTTAAAACTAGTATAAAGTTGAACAGCCTTTAAAAGTTATCTTAAGGTAGTTATTTTTTAACAGCCAAAACTCTAAAAGTATAATAATTATATTTGAATTATATTTGTAGCTAAGAACTATTAAACTTTAGGTTAATGAATAATATAGAGTTTTTTAAGATTACATCTACACGTCATTAAGGTAAAACCTGTCAAGCATATATTCATACGGATTATCCTTTCAAAAAATTATAGAGCTGTTCAAGTATGTGTTAGTTAGACATTTTTTCTCCAGAAGGAGTTCAGTACAAAATGATTAGAACTAACTTAACCTCTTGGAACATTCTTGGAACCGGGGCCCTGAATCTGACAAACTTAGATGCTTTCAACATGTTATTAAGTTTTAGTTAAGCTTATTTCCCCAGAGAAATCAAATATTGATCAAACATCAATAATAGAAGCTGAACTGTATTCATTGATCTTAAGATACCTAGTTTATTTTCCTATAATATAAAGATTATGAAATTCCATGTCATATTTTCATTATAATTAAAAAGAGATGGGGAGTACATTAGTACCCATATTTTCTAATGGTTATCAGAGCATCAAAATTCACTCCATATTGGTTATTTTTCATATTCTATTCCCAGGTCCTCATTAATATTGAACAAAAATGAAAATCCTTTGCTAACATATCCAAAACAATCAACATTTTAGCTCCCACTTTAAACACATTAAATAAATATAATTTTATCTGACAATCAAAAAAGTAAAATGAATTTAAAAATAATTAGTTAATTTGAACATAAATGTATTTTTATATCATAAAATAGATTATACTTGCTTTGGGGGTTAAAGTGGTAACGGTTCTGGTTTGTAAAGACAATAAAGGCATATTTCTGATGATTTGGGTATGCAAAGGCTGGATATGTCTGGATTAATGTTCTTGTGGTTTTTTGTTTTGTTTTTTTGCAAAATGTCATAGGGGAAAATGTATGAAAAATAGTTTAGATATTAGGATGCAAATACTAGTATGCCTTCTCTACTGGAGACAAAAACTTGACTCTAGGAATGTAGTTACATATGCTTGAAGAGATGACAGGTACATTAAGTAGTACCCAAAAAAGGCAATTAAGAAATGTGAGTCAGGGGTCTTTTCTGACGGATTCTCCAACCAAAGACCATGCATGGATATAACCTAGAACCCTTGCTCAGATGTAGCTCATGGCAGCTCAGTATCCAAGTGGGTACCCTAGTAAGGGGAACAGGGACTGTCTCTGACATGAACTCAGTTGCTGGCTCTTTGACCACCTCCCTTTGAGGGGGGAGCAGCCTTGAGAGGCCACAGAGGAGGACAATGCAGCCAGTTTTGATGAGACCTGATAGGGTAGGGTCAGATGGAAGGGGAGGAGGACCTCCTCTATCAGTGGACATGTAGAGCAGCATGGGAGGAGATGAGGGAGGGAGGGTAGGATTGGGAGGGAATTAAGGAGGGGGTTACAGCTGGGATACAGAGTGAATAGATTCTAATTAATATTTTTTTTAATTTTTTATTTAACTTTTATTAAATACACTTTATTCCTTTTGTA